>JAJIZL010031086.1:0-21003 GCA_023969395.1 Amblyomma maculatum
GCCCGTAGCCAACGTCATCACTTCAAGTGTGCTCATGACGTAAACAGCAGACGTCGATGATGTAAAGGACGGCCACTCCCGCCGTGTTGCCGCTGGCCAATAGGAAGATTGTGAGTGTGAGTGTGATTGTGAGTGTGAACCGTCTGTAATTCGGCCCCTGGTTCATGAGGTGCGCCTCCGAAAAAGAAGTGGGAGACGGTAGATGGCAAATGACATGGCCGAGCACTACCTGGACGTAGGGCTTCCTGACATTACGTTTGGCAGGAGCAGCCAACTCGGGCCTCTCCTTTCATATAGGAGGGTATTATCACAATCAGCCTGCGAAAACACTTGCATTCACGTTATCCCTAGTCCACGCAGGCACATTCATACGACTCGGTTAAAGCGGGGCTTTATATGCTGGCTGGTATATCTTACGTTATCGCTTCATCGCGAAAGTGGGAATGAAAACGGAGATAAAGAGGTGCCGTAGTGGAGGACTTTGGATCACCTCGCAGTGTAGGGATTCTTTTATTGCGATAGCAATACTGCGCCAGGTTTCGAGCCGTCGCGTGGTCCCGGCGGAGGCCACGCTTGACCTTGAACAGCCGACAGGAGGAGCATAAGAAGAAGACGAAGAAAAATGTTGGTAACTTACGCTCTCGCGTCATACTCTTAAAGGATGAGCTTAAGTGCCCCAAATAATGTAGTGTCGTGACCCAGGTTGCGTGTTGTAGGCCCGGTTGGTTGTCGGAGCGGGAACAAGGACGAGGCGGCTGGAAACGGACTTTGAAGTGAGATGGGAAACGTTTATATACAGTATTTACATAGTAGCATTGCTTAGTGGGAGACTGACTAGAGGAACAATCTCCGTTTTACGACCCCCGAGTCCCGACACACACTTGTCGCCAGTTTTTATAGGGCTGTTTCCCTCTTCCCCAGATGAGAGGCTGGCCAGTTTATGAGGGAGTGTCTGTCACCTCACTTTCCCGCACTCTCACACACACGCACCAACGCTGCTCGCACTCGTTGACATGCCCCTCTGACTGGTCCTGGCTTGAGGGTGAGGAGGGGGTCGTCTAGATGGCGTGGAGGGCGTCAGCAGGTTGTCGCCGCGCGTGTTTGCACCTGGGCTGGCTCATCGGTCCCGACGTCGCCGGGTGGCATTCAACCAGGCAACTTAGCCGGAAGTTGTCCCCGTGGCCCACCACGGGAAGAAAGGGAAGAATGCACGCCCGCTCTCCGTAGCGGTGCTCCACACTTGAAGGGACCGGAAATTGGTAGTTTCCTCTCCTTTGTGCGTCGTCGATCATTGTCGCCGTTCTTAAGATTCGACGCGGGTCTCCGCAGCTCGTCCGATCACAGTAGCTGTCTCCGCAGCTCGGCCGATCACAATAGTAGCACCTTACACTTATAGGGCGTGATAGGGGAATAATATAGTAGGCAAAAGAAGCTTCCGCCGTTGCTATCGCAATTCAACTAGGGTTAACCAGAGTTAAACAACAACTATTATTTTTTGTGCTTATATTGCGGGCTATGGCGGACACCAGATAAGAGGCAGAATGCTTCAATTCGCTAATCAAGTAAATACGTTTTTTTTTTTTTTACTTCAGGGGAGTCTGTTTGCAAGATCGGAGGTAGTCTTCCAGATAGTATAACCGAGAAAAAATATAGAGGTTCAACTATCTGAAACAAAGTTTCTCGAGTTAGCTGTCGGCCGCTGCCCCAGTCGCTGTTGCTGCTCTGATCTGGGCTGGCTTCCATGCTTGGTAAATTTTTGGCAATTGTCCGGCGTCTTTTTTATGGTCTCGGTAGTCTCGGCAGCCTGTCTAGCAAGGCTGCGGTCTCTGTCTTGAGCAAGATGGTGTGTATGTATGGCGTATATTTACTTAGGTTAAATGAAGGAGAGGCGCTGTTGCAACTTGCTGAAGACGACAATGTTTACTCCACAGCGCGAGAGTGGGTTGCCGTCTTACACAGGGCGTGATCAGCTGCGTGTCTCGTGCCTGGGCACGACGAAGACGACGATATTTGGTCCACAGCGCGAGCGTCACAATTGTACCATCCATTGACCTTGTCCACAGCGCGAGCGTCACAATTGTACCATCCATTGACCTTGAGGTTTGTACATGAGGAGTAGAGCTAGCGCTCTAAAAATAAGAAAATTTGTAGCGAGCGTTACAAGGCCCACAGATGTCAGCCGTGGTAGGCCGCTGCACCCCCATTTACACGAGCCAATTAAGCGAGCGCGTCTAGTCACGGCCGGTCTCGAGGGAAAGCGCGCGCTGCGCGCTCTCCCTCGAGACCGGCCGTGGTCTAGCGTAGATCGAACCGCACCGACCTTGAGGCTGGATGGGAGCGAAATGGTCTGGCTTTGTTTATGGGGCTTAACATCCCAAAGCGATTCAGACTATGAGAGACGCCGTATACTAGAGGACTCCGGACATTGTGACTGGCAGGCGGTTATCGCCTACAAACTTGCTTTTTATTATGCTTCTCTACTTAGCTTGCTGTTTTTTCATCAACTCATGTGTAACCTTTCAACGCTTAGTGTCATACAAAGTAAGGCCACCTAAGCACTCATGTGTATTTCTTTACACGAATTTCTTGAAAATTTAAATCGTAGCTGGTCTGAAATGCGTGAACTGCGAGGAACGACTCTGATTATAGGAGCGAATTTTGAAAGCAGTTCTCTTCCATTTTCCTCTATATGTTACTTGTGGCTCAGACTGATGCTCTCTCCTGTCATTTACTTCCGTAATGATATTAGCTTCGCAAGCTTGCACTTGTTGCGACGCCTTTCAGCAGCGTTCCGCTGACAGCGTCAAATGCACTTGTGAAGTACTGAAGAAATTTAATTCTCCCAATAAATTATTGTTATAACAGAGTTTCAAAGAGATATCATTCGTCCTTTATTTTCATAAAGCCCCTTCAGTCAAATACTGTTTGTTCTTTTTTTTTAATTCGAGCAAATCTTGTTTCCTCAAATCCTCGATATTTCTCTGAAATGTCAACGAAATGAATGTACAAACTAATTTAAAGCAGCGACAAGGTAGGCCTCTCCACAGCCTTCTTTTTTTTTTTTTTTTGCTATCGACTCATGACTTGCGAAAACTGGCTCCAGATTGAATGCGCGAACGACAATATCAGGGGATGACACGCAAGTGTTCTGCAGTGAAGTCTGTTCTGCAAAGCCTAAAGGTCTATTCACACTTGCGACTAGATGAGGTCGCGCGTCTACCAGTCGCGCGACCAGAGGAGAGGAGCTCGCCACTACCGATGTTCACACTTGCGACTGTCGCCTTCTCGTTCGTCAGGCACAGTTGGGGCGAACGTCGGTAGCGGCCGCTTGCCAGACACAACTTTTTCAGGCGAGCCCGTGCGCATGCCGCGCTCTCGCGTTTCCAGGAGAACGCCAACAACGAATAGACTGTGTCAATCACAGTGGTGTCAATATAAAATGTTGCGCCTGCGTGAAAAACCCATTTCTCAAAAGTTCATGGTACCTACCGGATAGTCCGAATATATTTCCAATCTCCTCCAAGGCCATATCCTTCTCCCTGCCTTTGAATTCCGGGTTCAGTTTGTTGAAAAGGTAGGGGTATTCTTTAATTGCATTGAGAATGTGCCCGATCGAGTACTCTAGGACCTCGCTGATTGGTTAAATGGTTTGCGACTAGTAGTCGCGCGACTGAAAATTCGAGCAGTGCCCGATCGGTCCGCGGCAGTCGCTTTTCGACCGATGCGACCATTTGCGACTGTCGCTTTTCGACCAAAACGGTCGCGCGACCGCTGCTAGTCGCAAGTGTGAACGGGCCTTTACGCTGTGGCTGTTTATGGGCTTTAAAAAATAAATTTCCCGACAAAATTTACCCGCATAAAATCATCTACAGAATATAATCTAGGACGTTGATCTATATACTGAGACATTTCAAGTGTTTTTATCTTGAAGGCCTTAATTCCTAATACAGACCTGAATATCGCGAGCAAGTCCCTTTTTGCGTAGTTTGTAACTGTTTGTTTTAAAAATTGCTTCGGTCAACAATTTTAGATTATATTTAACACTACCTACAGCAGCCTGTGAAAGCGTAAGAACTTAATTCGGTTGAAGCATTAGTAGCGTAATGTAAAAAAAAAGGGGGGGAACGCCTCTCTTTTTTCTTTTTCTTTGCATTTTTAGTGGCCCAAGAAAGTACCAGTTCTTACATTGTTTCATTCATCAAGTGACATCAAAAAACAACTCAAATGAAGTATACTACAATAATATCTGTCGTTGCGTCTTGGTTTCCGCATGATTTAAAAAAAAAATATTCTGAGATCAACTTTTCCTTCTTCGCGACGTCAACAAAGAATTTATCCCGAGAAAAATACTTAGACGAAAAACGTTTCGCAATTGCCAAGCGTGTTTTTTTTTCTTTTTTTTTTTTTTTGTAAAGAATTGGCGGCATTCGGCTTGGGGCCTGAGAGTCTGGGACGATTCACATGCAACGGCCCCTCTAGGGGGAGAAATCTACGCCACACAGGCGGGCCAGCGCTATGTTACGGAGTGATGCGCTGCCTATCAGGCTGACATTTGTG
This sequence comes from Amblyomma maculatum, assembly GCA_023969395.1. NCBI lineage: Eukaryota > Metazoa > Arthropoda > Arachnida > Ixodida > Ixodidae > Amblyomma > Amblyomma maculatum. The sequence goes on from JAJIZL010031086.1 coordinate 4,558, forward strand.
GGCCTTTCCAACGCGCGCTGCAATTAAGAAATTTTTTTCTTGATTATACAAACTGGGGCACGAGCTTGAATTTTGCAAATACCACCGATCCCCTAAAATCAAAATTTACGTCATCACGTATTTAGTTAATGAGGTTCTAATTATAACATTCTGTCGCATACCTTGTGACCGCCGAAAACCCCAAATACTAATAAAAAAAAAAAACCGGTAGTGCTCTGGAACTACAACAGATAGTGCGTCGACCTCAAAGATACCAAAATAATTTTGTTTCGTTCACTTCCGCAACAATTTTATTGCTTAATTTTGTTTCCGCTTCATGAAATTTTTGAATTTTGTTTCCATCTTCATGGACGTTTCGAGGCGCTTTTTCTGTAAATGTATTCTAAAGTACATTGGTTTGCAAAATTTAGTCTACATTTATTTACCTTTATTACGTCGATCTTCGTCGTACCAGCCCGTCGGGTCTGTTCATAAACACTACCTTTCTCCTTGAAGAGAGAAATCATTTTATTTAAAGGAAAGGTGGAGAGGTCGATCTTGTTACGAGTGGCCGTGGTAATAGCGTGCTGCACTGGGCGTCGGGTACTGGGCCATCGCCACTGCGCCAGTTGAGGAAGGAAAGTAGGCCGGAAACGGGGAGTAGGAAAATCAAGGGAGAATTGTATTTACATATTTACAGAATCGGAGCGTTACAAAAACCAACAGAGTTGAGACGGCTGCTGGGAGCCGCTCTGGAATCGCTTTCGTAATCGCTCCTCAATGCGAGTGTTGGGCACTTTCAATACCTTATCGTCATTTTCCTGGCCTTTCCTGTCCAATCCCGGGGACTTGATCTTAGACGTCGTTTTTGGAAGGGGTCATTGATGTTCCTTGGCTCGCTTTCTCAGGTGACCGAAGTCTGGCATTCTTTCCCGGCGCCTCTCTCTCCATTGCCTTCTTTCGCCGAGTCACTGGGAAAAATCTCCCGAAAGTTTCTTCTCCTCTGGTCACCTCCTCGCCGACAAGTTAACGCGCAGTTGAACAAAACCAGCTGGCTTTTTATTAATTAGGATCCGATGACCCAAGAGTGGTTCAATGCCTCGTCCTGAGATCCTCCTGACGGCAAGTACCACCGGAACCCTCGACGCCGAAAAGGAGAGGAGCGCAGGTGATTGACAGCGAGTTTGCTGCGTGCAGGAGGTTGCGTGATACTTTCAAGGCTGGGCTGCTTGACGTAGGACCGTTTCTGCTGCGTTGGGGGCTACCTAATGACACCACCTGAGACTGCGGGACACACATGGTGATGGTCGCATTGTAGCGAAGGCGCGTGGAACAATGCAGTCGGCCAGACATGGTGTCTCCGGGCGTAGCTGAGCTTCTTTTTCAACGGTGGTCGCACGAGAGCGAGCACGCGGAGACGCCCCATGTAGAATGGTCCCGCATTTCCGTCTTAGGTTGAGGGAACTGAAACTGCCTTGGCGGAGACAGACAGGAGGGAGGTCGAGAAACAACACCCTTCGGCTGAGACCCTGGCCTGCTACTCCACTTTGAGATGTTTTACATCAGGCAACGTCCAAATTTATGGTCGATTTTTCCAGGGCCCGCTTGCACAAAACAATCTTAAGACTGTCTTAGCTAAGTCCAGACTTAACTGGAGTCTAAAGAATAGGCCACTAGCATGGCCGCTTAAGACTGGAGTCAAGACTGGGCTTCAGTCCTGACTTGAATATGTCGCTTGTATGATTACGACTCTGGTGCTGTCTTGGTTAAGACACAAGGACGCCAGGTGTCTAAGTAGAGAAATTAGGGAAATACAGGGATGCGCTGGCACTGTCCCTGCTGTAAGACGTACACATTCCGTCAATTTTGCGTTGTGTAAAAAACGTGTCATTGCTTTTTGCGGCATAAGATTGTGTTACGAGGAAAAATGCCCCAAGTGGTTGCTGAGGCCGTTCTGGGAAGCCACTCTGGTGAACATGAACCCGAAGCGTTCGACGTTCGGAACGCGAGCCGTCTTAAATAAGCGTGGTCTTTCTAAATACACCATTTAAGTCTGGACTTAGCTCAGACTTTATCGTGCAAACCGGCCCAGGTCTGTGTTGTAAGTCGAGTAAAAAGTCATACGTTATACAATGTTTTCTGCCCTTTGTGTAAAACGATGTGTAAAGGAGACAGTCTGCTTTTCCCTATCTGGCTCTTGATTTCCCTCACCACCTGTGCTCGAATAACCAGAGACCCCTGCATTCGATGGAGCCAGACTTCAAGCACTGAGCGGTGCACGGGAAAAAAAAAAAAAAAAGATAAATTCTTAGTAGATTAACGACTGCTATTGAACGATGTGGTCTGATGAGGTATTAAGGCTTAAAATAGGCAATGGGTGGCAAAGTTACACGATGGAATGAAGCAATAACTTCGTAACTCGCACTTGTTGGTAGTCCTTTTTATGTTCAGCTTTTTGCAGTTGTGTTTGTGTGTATATCAAAAGTTTAATGATTGCCATAACAATTATTGATAGGCTAATTACGTAGAAAAAATGCTGGTGCTTTTTTACTGACTGGGAAAAAGTGAAGTCCTAAATTTTGCATTGGAGCACCGCATGCAATAGCATCCAAGTGTTCTACACACATTGCCACACTCAGTCGTGTACACATGTTATAGACTATACATGCAGCCTTTGTGTTTGTGGGGAAGGGCATGAAATAAAGTTGAGAAAAGCGTGTACTGAAAATTTTGAACTGTGATAAAAAATGCTGTTCGCTGACCATCGGATTGCCGAGAAGTTGAATCCATTATATTGGGATTTGTGTGTCTTTGGACTCATTCACGTAAAAAACGCAATGCAGTAGCAAAATGCGCATCATCCAACGTTCACTAAGATGTGTGGCAACTGGTGAGGCCAGAAACCGCTTTCGTTTCTATGGCTGGACAGCGGTGTGCCGTTTGTGGCACTCGTCGACTGTTAATTGTGGTTAGCAAGTGGTCTGGGGGGCTTAAAGCGCAGCATTATAAGAGATACATGAATATTCGCAGCCTTTCTCGGGCATGTCATCAGCGCAGCTGTAGAAAGGCTCCACCGCTTAGGAGCGCAACACGAATAAGCGAAAATAAATGGCAGCGGCGAGAGTCATCGAGATTAGCTGGTGAAGTCATAAGACGGCCTTTGCTAAAACGGGTAGACTGCCGGAAAGAAGGAAGTGAGCGCCAGGGCAGAATCAACAATCGCGGCTGCCGCTTGCTGCAAGGAGCGCCGCAGGGGAGGGGGGAGGGGGAGTGCACCGGCGAAGAAAGCGCGCACGCATCTCGAGGAAAGCGCTGCGTTCCAGGGCGGCGCTCGTAAAAAATGCGCTCCCGACCTCACGCAGGCGTCAGGTGACGAAGCGCAGACGCGCCGTCGATGCGGCGGCCAGCAGTCTCGGCCATACTGCCGGAGCTCCTCGCCCGATAACGGTTGTCTGCCGCGCGCTGGATGTTCCGGCCGCGCCTATCGCTCGAGCAGCGGAAAGCGCTGCGTCGCGGCTCTCTCGACGTCTTGCGTCGCGTAGTCAGTGCTTTGTGCACCGCCGGCAACACGAGGGGATTTTCCTGCTGCTTCCTTGGCTCGCTCACGGTTCGAGCTACGAGCGCTTGACATGCAGCGTTCTGAAGCTTTCGCTTTTCGAAGAGTCGACTGCAATAGTTGTGGCGCGAAAATCCCTTATCTTGTGTCGACGCAAGCTACAAAATAAACCTCGTCGACGTACTATATCGCCGTATAAAAATAAAAACTGGCTAGCTGGCGTGCTGCTTACTTCGAAAGCGGGTCGCTATGGGATGCTATAAGTTGTTGGCTGTAAATTGAGGGACTTCAGGTCGTGCGAGCATGAAAAAAAAACAGACGAATTTCGTCTCGATGGTATCGTAGTCTGGTCGATTCCTAACGCAGTACGACTTTATTATGACGTAGGGATATGTACAGTGTTGCTATGCGGTAAAAAAAATCCAGGAAGGCAAAAAAAAAAAAAAGGACCCCATATGGAGGACAGTAGCGCTGCAGTGTGCTCTGCTGCGCTCTCGCGGTTAGCTAGGTTTGTAACCCCCCGTTTGGTGCGACGTTGTAGTCCGTGGAATACGCTAGTGATTGACATTCCGCAGTCACTTCCATCACTGTCCGCGGATGTATGTTTCGGCGCAGCTACATGACATGACAGGCAGCAAAGACATGAGCGCCCTCACGTGGCACTGATATGACATATGCTTCATATGTCCTCCTAGCCTGAGTGAGCCCTATGACAGCTCCATCAGTGCTTGGTGATGTTAGGACAAATGACACACACCGCGTGCTAAATAAATAGGTAGACGCATTTTATGCTATTGCAGTTGAGCGGACAGGCAAAGATGCTGGTTTGGGATTTCTGATCAGTGAAGGTATAGCTGCAACATATAAAAACAGCATTAACGAGAGAGCGGTGATTGGATGTTGAGGTTGTTGCTAGCTACAGGTGGGGTTAGCTTTGCGGATTCTGCCGTCAACTACTCAACCATGGCGACACTTAAATATTAATGTCCACAAGCCAGGTACATGCACACGATCACAGCAATAGTTAATAGTCACTCCTGCTGTCATCATCCGAAGTCCAGCCGAGTCCTGCAGGAGAATTCAAATGCGTGTAACATTTCTAGAGAACCGGTTTCCGCACGGATAGACAACGTCCTCAAGTGAACTGTGGGAGACTCCTTTCTTCAAATTGGAAGTTACAAAGGCCTGCACACCTATATATTTGGCCATGGCGGCGAAGTAGACAAAAGGCCATCTGAAGATATGGGATCAACAATAGACTAGAGTAAAAACGTGGCACACTGTCCTGGTGGCCGACTTCAGGGCGAAGAAAGCAGGCAACCAAGGGAGACGGTGGCATATGAATAGCTTGCGGGACGTGTTAGTTGCGCTTGCAGAACGAGATAGTTAACAGCTTTTGAATAGTACTTTATTCAATAAAAGCTAGAACCGAAAGTGACCTTGGTTAAGGCTCGAATGGCGAGACTAGCATTAAAATTGCTTTCACAGTGTGCTTCCATCCTGCTTGTGTGCAGGATATGAAGCTTCTCTGCGAATAGTGAGGGTGGGGTCTCGAGTTAGCCTAGTAAGTGAGAGGCACCTAAGCAAGTTATAGTTAAGAGAGAAAGTAGAGGAATTCAGGGTCCAGCTTCAGAACAATATTCTGCTTTAACCGAGAACGACGATCTTAGAGTTCAGACCATGACTGATTATCTCACTATGCCATTAAGTAATGCGAAAAAGAAGTAGGTGGGAGGGCAGCTCGGCAGGATGTAGTCGCAAGCTATCAATAGACGAAAGAGCTGATTAAGAAACGTCAAACCACGAAAGTTTCTAATCGTACAGATGGAGTACAACTGGCAGAGCTATCAAAGCTAATGAGCGTAAGGACCGACGTAAGGAATTGTAATGCTGAGAAAATCGAGCATGCTCTAAAAACGCAGTTAGCCTAAAAGCGGCTAGGAATAGTAAAAATAAGCTGTGCGCTCCACGAAGAGGAAAAGGAAATATTGTTTGAAATGGCGTTGAGCACAACAACTATGACCGCTCTTGTACTCATAAGGCCCCTATATATCTGTCCAGGAGCCCTTGGCCTCCGAGTTTTCATTGGCTCGATCGATCAGCCTCAGCTGGTCGGGATAAGATACGAGGAGGGCAATGTCATTGCCAGATATATATATGTATATATATAGATAAGGTCGTTAATGTAGCCGAGGAATCTGGACACAGATCTAAACGGCAGCAAAAGTTGCCAGGACGCTTATGACAGAGGCAGTGATGTGGAGGAATTGAGGCATCCCGGCAGGAACGAAAGAGGAAGTAAAGAAAATCTCATAACAGCGCAATCCAAAGAAGCAAAATGACTGATATGGATCAGGTTACTGGAAGTCTGTTGAAGGACGACGTGAAGACTGAGATAGAAAAACCTGCCACTCTGTATATGCAATGCACCACGACCTTCAGCGTGCTGTAATAATGCCATAATTGTTTTCACCAGTTGGCTAGCGAACATTTCGACAAGAAGGCTTTCCTTCATCTGATGACGTAGACATGCAAAGCAGAGCAGAGACCTTAAACAAAACATGAAGAAGTATAAAGCCGTGTTCAGTAGTGTGAGAAGTACGATAGGCATTAAAGCATTGAGCGTTGTGCGGAATAAATACATACTGGGTGTTGCAGCAAGCACTTTTGAAAATTCCTGAAAGTACGAAATTCGAAACAAAATAATACTTCTAGGAACAAAGTTTCTGCCGCGGCGGACGTACGTTACTGTAAAAGCCCTTATAATTGCATGTCCGATCAACTAAAATTCGTTGCCACATCTGGCTCTGAAACGGAGGAAAGCAAATTTTCTAAAGCCCTACAGTGTGAGAAAAGCACCTTGATCTTTGGTTGCGTTTCTGAAGCGCACTTCTCCCTTGTGCAAGTATACGGGTCGATGGTGGACGACGCTTCTGAAGGGTGGCGTTGGTGTGGAGAGGTGGGTGGAGCTCCTGTAGGGTGGATCGGTGCACTTGCCGAGGGTACACGCGCACTAAGACGCTATTTTCGCCAAGTGCCACTGATAGTGCTATCGCAATGAAACAGAAACCAACAAAAATGTCAGATTGCCCACTATTTCGCATGCTTGACACATAACGACCAGCAGGAATGACTCTATGCGTACTTTCGCGCTCTGTCGAACTTCGTAACTTATGGAACGGTCACTAGAAGAAGGTTCACAGGAACACCTAGTGACGTTATATGTTGACAGTGCGATATATCATTATGAGTTATTGACGCCGTTACATGTAGTTTGTGTCATCCTTTTAGGCTTATGTCTCTCAGCATACGGATCGGACATCTCTGCGGGTCATCAATCTGGTGGCTATATGTCTCCCCGATGGTGCCTATAGAGGTAGCGTCAACATTTAGTTGTCACTTCCGGTCTGATGATGTAACTTTCCTGCAGCCAGTTAATAAATGTTTCGACCGACAACACATTTTTTTTTTTCGATGACGCTTCTAATTCTATGGCATTGCAAAATTTGCCAATGGCCGACAGTTTAGGAGCACCGTATTTTCCCGCCTTACGTACGGAACTTATCATCGAAGCATGGAACTGTTAAATTAGCGGTTATGTCTTCTGACTTCAAAGTAAGTGTTTCCAGTGACTATTGTGCTTTCACTATCGCTATTCGAATTAGAATAAAGGGTGCTCCTCAAATCATCTCGCTGGCATTGAAGTGGCCCAATGCTCGGCTTGTGAGCGCGCTGTTGGTTAAACAGTGGATTATGCACGTGTACCAGACAAAAAGTTGCTCATCAGAAACGAATACGTTTTGGAGGAAATTTCCAATCACTTTATTACAGCCAAGGTCTTTGGTCAGTCGGAACATGAGATAGAATTAAATATAGCTCTTCTGCATACAACATGATCTTTTTCTCACGAACATAGTGCAGCGAGTGAAATAGTGTACTAATTCACACATATTCAGGTTACACATTTTCAGATTCGCGCCGTTCTATTAGCAAGGCTTATGAGAAAAAGATCGGCGCAAATAAAGGCACAATGTGGGTGAGCCATAAAATATAAGAAAGGCCCTTGACTCGTTAGGTATCGCAAGGCATAAATACTAACAAATGCGTGTTTAGGGCGTTTGCTTCATCGCACGCACAAGAAAACACACTTCTTATTGCTTCTCCCGCTTGTTCGAGAAGGCAGCTAGAGAATTTGGCGCAACGCTAAGCGTTCCGCTCTTTTGCAGGTCCTTACGGTAAAGCGAAAGGCACAGTTCAAGTATGAAAATAAACGTAACACTGAACAGTCACCGGAGCTAACACATCTAAGAACACACACGCACACACATACCAGCGCTTCCTTAAATAAACAACCATTGCAGTATGCTAACGTCTTCGAGACGCTCTACAACAAGAGGAGGTTGGGCCTCAGGTATTCCACAACCTCAAAATATACACCGCCACTCCGGCTATGTGCAGCTTGTCTAAAAGCTTTTACACGCAGTGCGGCAAAACGCTGAATGATGCCACTGAGCCGTATACATAGCACGCGGAAGCGGCTTATAACTCTTTATGAAACTGGCAGCTGCAGTGTAATAGCAGTGTAACGTTCTATTTTCACTCCTTGCTTGGCCGACAAGCAACATCAACTACTTGCATGCATATAGCACCGATTCTTTGATATTAAAAAAAAAAAAAAAAGGAAGGCAGGAACTGAAGGACTGGGTCCTAGGTCAACGAATAGAAACCTGGTTTAATACTGTCGGTAGGCAGTCAACTGTGCAAGAATGGGCTGGCGGAGGATTCCGGCAAAACAATGCATTCGAGGTGCAAGAAATACGCAGGTAACGAACAAGCAATCACTGCGCGCAGCAGCGACAGGTGACAGCAATGAATCCCTGTGCGTGTTATAAAACAGGATTCTCCTTTGTTTCCTCGCGTGCTGTGAACAACTTAACGTACTGGTAATTTCCGCCGATACAGTCGTCAATGAGCTTCACAACTACTCCGCGTAGGGAAACACGGGTACGCCTGTTTTCGTATAATACGCCACAGAAGATGAACGACCTACATCTGGCGTCAAGGGGGGTGTTGAAGGGTCCCCGGAATCTCCTCCCTGTCTTCGTCTTCAAAACAACTGGGGTATGTGAGCCGCCTTACGGGCGACGTCGTTGCCGAAAACGAGCGGAAATTTAATTGTGCAGTGTTTAAATCTCTCCAGTCCCTAACTCGGTATTATTTTATAGCCAGATTTCATTCGCTTTGCTCATTCGAGAGCACCTCCACGCTCCCCAAATCTGTGGCTAAGGCAACTCTATTCTCACTGCACCTTGAGCATCAGCGCTAGTTATTTGACCGCTCCCTTCCCGCCCCCTCCCCCCCCCCCCCCCCCCCCCCCCCCCCTCTTCCCCCCTCCCCTCCAGTCTCCCAATCATTGCACTATTGGGTGATTCAGCAGCCATAAGAGAGGGAATGAACCTTACTTTTGCGCTTCGCAGGCTCTTAAGACAATCTCGAAGGGAGGCTAGGACTATTTAAGACCCGACTTGGCAAGCTGGTCCGAAAGGGGCACTTTGGGCTGACAAATCATTTCAACCGCCACCAGCAGTACGGACACCTTCGTCTGGTAAAAAATGCGTCGACAGTTTCTGTGGCTTTTAAACGACTGAAGCGGGCATTTTCGGACACTTCACGCGTAGAAACTGAAAACCCGCTAGCGCGTCAACTAAGGCGATATGCATCAGCGAAACCGACATCTCGGCACTGGAGCAGCGTTGAACGCGTGCCAGAAGGGAACGATATCTCGAATGGCATATTTCTTAAAATAATGCGCTAAAATAAAGTGACATTAATTCGAACGCATGGAAGTGAACTGATTGGGTAAAAAACTGACATTTGACTAGCTCTGATAAGCAAAAAAAAAAAAAAAAACACCAAACAAAGCTAACGCCAAAGTCCACGAAGAGGTCGCCTCATCATGGTAGCCTTCCTCTATCTAGTGATCATATAGGGGGCACTCAAAACAGGGGGCACACAAAACGCCACAAAGAGGCACGTTGTTGAATTTGCGGTGAGGCGAGAGGTTCCCACGACTAACACGACTAAATAGTCGACTGCGCCCACCTGCAAGAAAAAGAAAAAAACAAGATTTCACTACCTTCGCACTTCGCACTGATTCTAAGAGCATTGGCTCGGCTGCCGATGTATTTTTGCCTCAGACATTGGTGGAAAGTTGCTCGGCCATGAGCAACCCGGCGGTATTTCCAAGAACAGTATTCGGCGACAACATTGCATGTAATGCCCAAAAGAGTCGTCACACTTTCTTGATTTCCCGTGGCTTGTGGCTTGCAAGCCGATCGTTATTATAAAGGCTGCAGGCAGCCTCGTGTTCAGAGTCGACTAGCAGTTTGACTTAACGCTTCGTCCTTCTGATCTGTGCTGTCGGAGTGACCGTGCACGAGAGTCGACGTCCGGCGGCGAGCAGTCCCGGCAGGCGGGCGCTGCTCAGAGGGCGTACTTGGACTCGTAGTAGAGCGGCTGGGGCAGCGCGGACGTGGGTGCACCAGGGCTGAGGCTTCCCAGGCCGGAGAGTTGCGGGGCCGAGAAGGGGCCCGCCGAGAAGACCTTGCGCTCGCACGGGCTGCTTCCGCTGTGGGAGAACCGCATGCCTGCACAAGACAAGAAGCAGGGCGCTTGTTAGCGCTTGCCAAATGGAGCTCCTGTGACCATAGTGTACGGTCTACCTGTCGAAACGCCGCCAGCAATAGGCGTTTTGACTGACAAAGGCCCAGGCAGTGAAGAAGGCAAACATAATTGTTAGAAGAGCATTATAAAACGAACGAGTGAACAATCATAAAACACTTGTGGAGGAAGAGCCGAGTTGACCAGCTGATAGCGGATCTATTGCATACAATGCAGCGAAAAAGAAAAAAAAAAAATGCAGCGAAAAAAAAAAAAAGCTTAATTGCTTCTCAGCCCCGGCCATGCAGCCTGAAATTTGAAGATGCAGCTAGCACTCTTGTGAAGGGTTTCCGCAGTGCATACTATCGTCTCGTGCTGCATACCTAGACGGCGTGGAAATTCAGTTTTCTGTTTGTTTCTTTATTGGTTCGTTCGTTGTATCGCATAAGTCTATCGCATGTGTACAGTAAAATTGAGAGCCGACAGTGTGCAAGGCGACTGTGTCGGCTTACGGGCATCGATATCGTGCCCGTAGAGAAGCTCCGACTCCAAGCAACCGCTGCCAGTCTTGTGAGCAGCAAGCGCTGCCTGTATTGGGAGCGAGAATGATATGACGTGCTTCTGTAGTCGGTATTGTCCCTTTCTATACATATCTACACAGTCCTCGAGCTGACGAGCTCGGTTTTACCTCGATGATACGTATGGTTGTATCTTGTTTTACGGCACGAATTCCATTTTCGATTAGGAGCGACTTTGGACGGCTGGCAGTAGGTACGAAAATGTACGCTGTGAATGCGTTTTTAGCAAATTGAAAAGAGAGGCTATTCTTCGTCACGGGAAAGAAAGCAAAAGAATAACAAAATAGAATAAAAAATGGCAGCTAATCTCCGGTTCGTTTAACTAAATTTCAATTTGTACGCCTTTCTTTCGTTGAAAAGCACTGCAAAATGCGCGACAGTTAACTCGTTCGCGTTAGAGTACGCTCCACCTGCATTCGTTGAGGGAGTTGAAGCGTGCACGTCGTCTGAGACTAATCACGTTGTCTCCGCGCAGCTTAAAAAAAAAAAAAAAATGATGGTGCGTCACTGATACCTCTGCGTACAGCTGCACACCAGATGGTATACAAAAGAAGAAGAAAAAAGTAAATACAGGTGTCGCCAAACCGGCGGATTTCGCACATAAACATGCGTCGACACCGATTTTAGGGCGCGTCACCCTTCTAAAGGGTATACGCTGCATCGCCATTCACTTCAAGCCAATGGCAGCCTGTCCTTTTAGGTAAGACGTTGCGGTTTTGAGTCACCCGGCTAAAGTATTTTCAAGTCTGTGTTTTTTTTTTCTGATAAATGCATATCCTACTGTCGGGCAAGCGTCAACGTAGCAAGAAGTAACCATAGATTGAGTTTTTGGTGAGAGCAATAATTGGACAGAGTTCTTCCATGTCACATGAACTGGACTGCGGGTATCACGAGCGAACATTCCAAACAAACTTTTGCTAAGTCCCTCGCAGTTTCAGTTCGATGGATTTCAGCTATCTGAAACGCCAAGTTTAGCGAACATTAGGAAAGCAACGATGTATTGGTTTCGGTTCAAGTTGCGCCATTTCGGCCTACGTGCAGCAGTTTTCGTGCGCGAACCTTCGGACCTTCGAAAACATATCCGCTTGCTTCGCGAGCTTGTTGTTTCGGTCAGTGTTCTTTGAACCACAGATATGTAGCGGTTTTATCAGAACCTTCATTACGTCGTGTCCAAAAACATTATTGGAGATTACTTTTGGGTGCGTTCATGGATTAAAATACTTTCATCGGCCACCGCGGAGTGATGACGTTGAGTCTCCCGAAATCAAGGAGTACGGGCGTATTTTTGTTTCGGTGGGCTTCATTAGGGGCTATGTTTTTGCCCCTAAAGTTATTTATTCACAAAACCCCCAAACCAAATAAAAGCAAAAATGAAATTTTCTAGTAAGGACGCCCTTTCGTGCACTTTTAATTAAGGTTCTCAGGCCGGAGTTCGTTTTAGTGATCGTAATTGACTGCAAGCGTACGTATACAAAGAAAGACAGCACCCTCGTTACGGCAAAAACAAGAGGGCAAGGATTACAAATATGCGAAAATATTCAATACACGCTAATTTAATATAGACTAATGCACGAAAGAGTCGCATAATTTTCGATCCTTTTAAATGCATATTTATATTGTAGTGACACTGCGTTCCCTTCAAGCTTCACCCACTTCACTTTTCCGTCACCCTGACATCACGACGCTCTGTGTACAACTGTCCTGGACTACAAGTGGCCGCCATGCGAGTAGAGGGCGAGAATTTGATCGATTTGTTTGTTTTATTTTTCTTACGCTTTTTTTTTTTTTTTTTTCACGGAGAGTCAGCACAATTTCTTTAATCATTGTGCTTTTGGGTTAAAATTTGCAGATCGACTGCTCAGCAACTTTATTCTTGTCAGTTTGCTACCAGAGGCATACATAGGCCCGTGGCAGCAAGTGCGGTGGCCCGTCGGGCGCATCTACTGCGTAGTTGAAAAAAAGTTCATCCTTGTTTGGATCTAGTACTAAAACACTTGCCATGCAGCTCTAGAACGCGGGGGTAATTATTATTCGTGACAGTCCTTTCCCTTTGCGGGTATTAATGATAGTGACGATATGATGTAGTCGCTATGACACAAAGGAATGAAAACATATCCCCCCTCTCCCAATAAAATATAGGCCACCATCATTAACCATCATGCATGAGGCATGCATGGCCAATCCAATGGGCGATCGAAGCGCTCCGAATCCACGAAGGAGCAAGATGTCTATAGGAGGATGTGAATCCAAATCACCCATCGAAACAGATGTCCGCTTTCGTAGAAAAAAAATATATATCGCTCCGGATCGCCGACTGAAATTCGCCATTAGACCCCCCTCAGGTGGAGCAAGCCACTCCTGAAGTGATGCGATGGATAATTGGGTGGGAGAGAGTCTTGAAGGCTTTGAGGGCAGTCCCACAGCACGTGCACGGTGTCGGGGTATCCACAACAGTAAGGGGGAGGGTGGGATATCCGGCGATATAATGGAGGATATAAGGGGTGGGAAAACTATGCGTCTGGGCTTGTCGGACAAGGCAGGAATTTCGACGGGAAAGGAACTTGGCAGGGGATGATAGAAGGCAAGCTCTTGGAGGATCTTATGGCGCCTATCTCGTTCTTGGTGGGCTTTGTCGGAAGGGGGGGGGGGGGGTGATAGTGGGTGGGCCAAATTTGCGCCAATCTCCCGAAAAAGCTGCGGCATGGGAGAGCTGATCAGCCAACTCGTTGCCCGGCTTCCATCATGACTTGGGACCCAGTCTAGAGTATAGGTCATGCCCTGGTAAATGGCTAACTGAACCAAGAGTTGATGGAGGATGTGAGGGGGGAGCGCGTGGTCAAAAAAGGCACGAAGGGCGTCTTGGCGGTCGGTGATTATGATGTGTTGGAGAAGAGTGGTACGGCAGAGTTTGCCAAGGTCTGAGTCTCGAGCGATAAGTAGGTGGGAACACGTGAGAAGTGGGTGACAATAGGGAGCTGTCTTGGGGCTATAACAGCCACCGTACGTTGCTGCGTCTCGACATGGTATGAACTGTCTGCATAGGTAATCTGTCGGGTCGAAGTAGCGGTAGCGGTGTGTACAGATGCGAGCCTTACTGCGGCGAGTATGGTTTACTTGGTGCATGTTGCGGGTGGCAGAGTTGTCCATGGAGATGGTTTTGGTGGAATTGGGGACAGGTCGTTGATGTTGTAGTGAAGGGAGCTAAAAATCTATCTGCCATGATGCGTTGGCGGGGCGTGGTTGTTGTGCTAGGAGGTGCATGTAGATTCTTGAGTCCAGGGGTGTGTGCAGGGCGGTTTTTTTTTTTTTAAAGCTTTGAGAGCGGGGTGTAGCGGGGCACCCCGAGAGCCAGGTGTGTGGCGGGGCGCACGAGTCTGTTCAGTTTTTGGGTTGGGGTAAGTATATATGTATGGGAGAACATACATGACTCCTGTGCAAAGGTAGGGTTCTATGAGGCGGCGTATGTCATGCTCCTTGAGGTCCTGACGTCTGTGTATCATACGTCCGATTATGTAAGTAGAGTGAGAATTCGTTGGCTTGTGTTATGTCACATTCGGTGGCTTTGTCATCCTCCGTAAGGTCGAAACCGAGTACTTTGATTATTCGCTGACCGGGGAGGGGTGTGTCGCGTATGGTGCGGCGGATAAGGTCGCGATCGGCTTGCGCTCGGGCTCGGTGAGGGCGATTAGCGACAACGACATATTCGGATTTAGTAGGAGAATGGGTTAGCCCTATACCTGATGAAAGAAGTTGACAACAATATCAATGCCTTGTTGAAGGGTGGATGAAATAGTGTCGGGGTTGCTTGTGGAAGTCCAGAGGGTTACGTCGTCTGCGTAAAGCCCAAAAGAGGGCGATGGCACCCGTTCGAGAAGGGGTCTTCATCTCCCTTCATCTTTCATCTTGCACGAAAGATGAAGGGAGAGAGAACAGAGCCTTAGGAAACACCGCTAGAGGGTATCCAGAAGGGTTGAAGGTAGTTTGGCTGCTCAATAGTGCAGTGACGGGCCGTGAGAAAATTTTGGATATTAGTGTACAGGCGAGAGCTGCAGGTTATATGTTTGAGTTCTTCATGGATGACAGAATGGTAGATGGAGTTTAAAGCTTTTTGAAAGCCGAGACTTACAATGTAGCGGAATTCATGTCTGCTGGAGTATTGATATATCTTTTGCTGAATACGGAACTTCGTGTCTTGCGTGCAGACATGAGCTCAAAATCGAGTCATGGTCCAATGAAGGGCATCAGGTTGATCTGTAAGACAATTAAGACAACCGAGGACCATCTTCTCCATAAGATTGCCTACACATGACGCGAGAGAGTTGGGTCGAAGGTAGTCTAGAGCTGATTTTTTTTCTTCTTTTTTTTCTTTTTTTTATTTTATTTATTTTTTTGCCGGGCTTCGGAATGGGTGGGAACTATGCGAGAAATTAACCTCTCCCTGGGGAGGATCCCTGTTCGACGTAGTTCCTTTATGTGGCCGAATAAGACTTCTAGTGCAGTGTAAGAAAGATTACAGAGGCGGCCATATGCTATGCCGTCGGGGTCAGGGGTCGTTCTTTGTAAGCCACGCTCAGCCATGCTGAAATCCGCATCGATTGAAAGGCCAGTGGGATTACTTTTAAAGCGGGAGACTCGCTCGAACATGCCAACATTCTGACTAGGGCCATGACGAAGACCAGTCTACGCTGACGCATTGGCGCAAGCGTGGCGCTTCCACCCACGTTCTATTAGCGCTCTGTTTCTGTTCTTGTTCCCTGGCGAAAGCAAACTTCCTGGTAAACTGTTGGCGCAGGCTCTCGGTCGCTCTCATTTAGTTCGGTATGCGTTTTTCTTTTTAGTCTATTTCTTCTTTGTATTTCAGCGACGACGTTACCGACAGCTCTTGGTTTATTGAACGGTGTGTTTCAAGCACTTCTGCGTGCGCCCCGGGAGCTCAGTAACTGCGGTGCCCTAATGCTAAACAAGCGATTTCAGGATTTAACTGGGACAGCAGCTGCCGCATTTCGAGGGGTGAAACGCAGAACCAAACCACGAAACGACGGGCCTCATAGCGCGTGGTAGTTTTGGAGCCTTCAAAAAAGTTTATCGTTTTTATTCCGTTTAGGTCAGAAAATATTGCAGTGAGAGAAAAAAAAATATCTGAGAAACTAAGCTGCGGCTTCATTAAACAGTTAAGCGATAGCCGTCATTACTTCTAAATCTGACGCGGCAAGTGGGGCTCATACAACCCAGAAATGCATTTAGGCAAATAAACGGGAGTTTCCCCGAACAATGTTTGGTCATCCATCAGAGCATCCATCAAACAGCTGGCTTAAACGGTTTCACACGATGAACACGCCGGATTTGCGGTGTAACATGATACGCACCGTTCGTCACGTCATGCCCAGTAACGCCGTCGGGCTATCTACCAACCGCAAAGAGCGCAAATCAGTGCCGCAGAATCACGGCGATGCGCGCGTGGTCCGCGGCTCAATGTTGCCATGAGTTACTTCGTGGTAGCCACCATCAAAATGTAGTTCTCAAGGCCGTTGCTCGCACCCAGCTTCGTTTTCGCTGTTCAGACTTTCATACAGGCGTACTATTAGGAGTGCCCATAAAATGGCAGGGAGGTGCAAAAGCCGTATCGTCGCGTCGTCAGTACAGCTACGCAGTTAATTCACTCTTCCAGGCGCC
>JAJIZL010031086.1:44452-59672 GCA_023969395.1 Amblyomma maculatum
TCTATTTATTTATTTATTTATTTATTTATTTATTTATTTATTTATTTATTTATTTATTTATTTATTTATTTATTTATTTATTTATTTGAGTACGTACAAATCGCCCCACTGGGCATAGAGTACGGGGGGTACGCAAAGGAAAGGCAAAAGCACTGTGAACAGATTTACAGTGCATTCATACAAAAGACCCGGCAACAATTCAGCTAAGAACAGCAACAAACACTTGGGAAATGCTGTGCAAGTCATAAAAGGGTTAAAATACATGTATAGCGAAAAAGTAGCATGCAAAAGCTCTCTGTTGATAAGAAGAGCAGTCAATAGCTTATGGTGCATGGTACAGTGATGCATCAGTTAGTCCCCGTAAATGTGTTTTAAGAGCGGCTGGAAAGCTGTTGTCATCTAATGAAACTATTGCGTTTGGGAGGCTGTTCCATTCACGTAATGTGCGTGGCAAAAAAGCTGAACTAAATACAGATGTGCGACAGGAAATTTCGCGTGTTTTACGGATATGGTCTCGTCTATGGGAAATGCATGTGGGAGGTGCAAGGTAAGCATCACGGTCAATGCCAATTTTTTTTTTTGTCCATAATGTCGTGTAAGAAGACTAGTCTGAAGAAGGTGCGACGGAGCTGTAGGGAAACCCATCCTAAATGCTTTTTTAACGCACTGGCACTGCTGTGACGATCATAAGTGTTTAAAATGAAAAGAAACTGTGGAGAATTGTAGTACTGAGGTGGAACGCGCAGCCGTTACAGATCCTACCATTACTTATATACGCCTTCAGCGTTGCGTGCGGCCACTCATGCGTCCAAATTTTAAGAATGCTTCGTAGCCCTCCTCGATTAAATCGCAGCAAAACAGGCGCATATATATATATTTTTTTTCTTTTCAAGCTGACAACGCTCGCTGCCTACGTATAGAAACAAAATACGGCGCAGGATACAAGCATATGTACTTCTGCAATCTGCAATAGGGCAGTTTAAAAGCTTAGCACCTACTAAACCATATATACTATACGCTGCCAGCCTGGCTTAATTCGTAGCGATCAGGTTTTAAATCCGCATCCTGTAAACTTTATCCTGTAAACAAATATAAATATTGCATAAACATTTTATTTATGCAATATTTATTTTACGCGGTGAAAGGAAACTGAACAAGTACTGAAAATTCGAGGACACTTTGGCGACTAAAGTGATGAAAAGCGAAAGCCTGAGTGCTGCATTCTGCTCCGCGACTGTTGCGCATGTAGCGATGAATACGAGTAAAGCGAGCGACTACTCTTTCACATTCTGCAAATGCATTTATTCAGTGAATTCTGCTTGGCAGCGACGAGATCGCGCTCCTTGTATCTTCGCAGTTGTTCTGCATTTACTGTTGTGTGGCTGATTTTACCGGGTGCGCGACATTAATTATAAATAAATTATTAATTACAAAACAAATACTAATTATTAATTGTTAATCTATTAGCCATTAATGGGTAATTAGTAATTAATTACTATTCAATTAGGTATCGATTAGTAATTGATTATTGATTGGCATATGGTCATATAAGGCACGCATTCTCGCATACTGTGGTGGTGCTCTGTGATTGGTCTCGACCTCCATCATCCCGTCTCGACCAATCAGAGCCGCCATAAATGCGTGACACTTTTGCTGACGACAACGATGAGGCAATAAAGGCTTTCGGCTTAATATGATCAATTGCTGGAAAACAGAGGTCGCAGAGATCGCGCAAGTGAAGGCAAATGCTGCGCCATTTCGCTGACTCCGCAACTCGGCGCCAGCACCGACTGTATTGCGCCCTAGGTGGTCTTGTAAGCCCAGAAGTTGAGCTAATTGCAGCATATTTTGCATTGTGGTTTCCACCAACCATAAATTTGCACTTGATTCCTATATGCCGGCGCATTCAGCGTTGAGTGCTTCAGCAAGGGACCAATGATGAACAAACCCTTTAGGCTGTTGATGATGCATAGCTCATAGTCATAAGGTAAATCTGCACACATAAAAAATAAATCAACGTTCTCTATACGTCCTCTACCTTCGCCTGGCAGAGACAAAAAAATCTAGCTTTAATTCTCAGATGTTCTGGTTTGATTTGGTTTTGTGGAGTTTAACGTCCCAAAGCGACTTAGACGCCGTAGTGGAGGACTCCGGAAATTTCGACCACCTGGGGTTCTTTAACGTGCACTGACATCGCACAGCACACGGGCGCCTTGCTTTACGCCTCCATCGAAAAGCTGCCGCAGAGGCCGGATTCGATCCCGCGTCCTTAGGAACAGTAATCGAGCGCCGTAACCACTGCGCCACCCCGGCGGGGTTCTCAGGTGTTATAGAATGAAGTGCATTTATTTCAATAGCGTTGTACGCTGTACATGTTGCGACAGCTGTTTAACTCTAGAGTTCGGACTTCACATTTGCAGGTAAAGAATATTTCAAAGAAAATATGGAAGAAGCTTAAAGCTTAGCAACCTCACTTTTGGGGACTGGAAATACGTGCAATGAAATTTTTTGTGTTACAGAAATAAACAAAATAAAAACATGATGTAATGAACGCGTGCTTACCACCGAAACATTTGTCATAACATTATTATTGCCAGGTCATGCTGCCCTTGAAGGAAATTTTTTGTCCGCATTTCTTGTCCGAAAGCTGAATAAGCGGGTGTATAACTATCATTGAGCTGCCTCCGAATATTTTTTCAAAGTTGGCTTAACATCACGCGTGCAGTATTCTGGAAAATTTCTCCATGCTTATATGGGATTATTATTAAAACTTATTGCGACCAGGCCGAAGGTATTTCAATCTAGAAAATGCGTTCGTTCTAACAGCTTAGAAAAAACGTACGTTCTCTCTCGCAGTGTGACGCAGCGGCGCCAGCCCTCGCCGTGGCAGCGTACGCTTTCTTCGTTCCCTCCTCGGCGCAACGGCGGTGATTCCCTCAACCACGAGGAGACAGCTGAACGCGCCGACTCCCCCTTTCCTCCATCATCGCCAAGAACAATAACATCCCACGCCTCAGCAGCCGTGCAATGAACGCCGGTGGAATTCGAACTAGCGGTGCCATATGAAACCACAGCATTGCCGCGCTCGCACGACTAGCGCGCGCTCTCTTCCCTCTTCTCTCTAGAAGCGGAGGTGCGCGCCTCGCTTATTGTTGTCTGGTGTCTGCCCCGCAGCTCCGCTTTCACTCAGAGAATAGACGCTCAAACCACATGTTTCGTCCTGTCTAGCGGATCTTAGAACAGTCTGCGCCTCCATGTGAGTACCACTGGGCCTTTATTTTAAGATATATGTTCGTAACGGAGTATGTTTTTGGGAGCATTTGTTCATTTATTTGGCTGCCTTGTTGCTACACTTCCCTGCAAGAGTATAGTCTCAGGATCACTAGGACGGACCTCTGCGTGCCAATTTCCTCTTGGGCTGCTTCGGCTGACGCTGCATGCAAGGCTGTGGGGGCCAAACGGTGAGATATCCATTTTTTATACAGTGCGGCGTATTAACTGGAAATTAATCATCTTGTCAGTCATTGGCACCTGATATGATTAATAGAATGTGCTTGTCTGCTGTTTATGCACAGCGGGAGTCAGAAAAGCTTTTGCTTCAACTCTACTGCACCCAAACAGAAAATATATTTTCTGGAATTAACGAAGAGTACTCTTCATGAATTCCATTTTCAGCACACTCACTTGGACACACGAACGTTTGTAGCAGTGGCAAATTTTACGGCTCATGAACAGTTTGCGCAAGTTGTACTGAAAAAAAAAAAAAAAAAACATAACTCTGCACAATATCGTTTCTTATGGTTGTTTTTACTTGCAGATGTTTTCTGCGAAAGGGAAGATGGTGATATGCAAGCTGCTCAAGCATACATCGGCAAGGGCTGCTGAAAGCTGCTGTGTTTATAACCGAGAGTAAAAGGCTCATGCTAGAGATACTGGCTTGGCAGGCACCTGAAGCTGCCATTAATGCGGCGTCTTCCTACAACCTGGGATCTGCTGACATCTTGTCAATGGACCCAACCACAGGTGAAGTCCTGGAAGTCTGAAAGAATTCTGCCTAGAGTTTTTTTGTTGTTTTTTTTTTCACTATGTACTACATGCGCACCTAATAAATATTCATGCAACGAACCATTTTGCCTATTTTGTGTGTATGTATAGTATCAGCATGCTGTATATATATATTATTAGCTGCATATAAAATACCTGCACAAAAGTGAACTCAACCCTGTGCTTGGCGCATGATGGCCTTAGTTGCTTCTGCACCTTAACACCCATCAAAGCACAAAATAGCCACCAATAAAAACAAACATTTAACAATAATGGGATGCCTGGATGCCAATGATTCGTAGCCAGTCGACAAGTTTGGGTGGGCAACGTTGGGCAGCCGATGAGCCTAGCTGGATAGCAGTTCATAAAAGCCAGTGATTAAGTTTCGTTGCAAGTATTGGGTAACCAGTGAGAGTGGCTGGATGTCCGTTGTATATCAGCCATGCTTGTGTGTAAGATATTTGGTAGCCGTTGAGTGAGGCTGTATGCTAATAAATAAGGTAGTCTGCCATTGGTGGCCATTGTAGAAAAGCCAGTCTAGTAGATTGGATCAAATCTTGGCATGGGTAGCGCCCTATTGAAACGCCATTATTGGCTCCAATATTGATACCGGTTTCCCCAATATTGGGCTGATGACGGCCCATTGACGGTATGCTATACTCCGTTTCATACATCAACTGCAACACAGCCAAAGCTAGAGCCCTTGTTCGCGCTCCCGGCATCCGTGATGAAAAATAGTGCCTGCTCCTGACGAGAGAAAATAATAGTTGCTTTGTCTGCAAGCTTAATAAATCTTACATTTGCCATCAACTCCACAAAAAGCACCTTTTTTAAGGAGAAAAGATCGGGTTCGGTGAGTTTGTATGTTTTGTTTGTCGTTTTCGCTGCCCCCAGCGGTGCCCTCCACGCAACGCAACGCAGCGATCTCGACTGCCTCTTCGGAGCGGATTTTTTCTATAAGATCCGCACTGCAAATATGCTCGGTGTAGAGCCCGTTTCCACAGAAACCACTTGGCCACGAAACGAGCGCGTAGTGATACACCTTTTTTTTTTCTTGCGGACTACTTGCGTAGCTTTCGCTGCGTTGCACCTGATGTATGAAACGGAGTATAGTTGGGGTGCCTGCGTGTGCAATGCGATATCTGCGCACGTGAAAGAATCCCATGTGGTCGAAGTGGCCTTTGTCATGGTCCTTGTGTCACGTCGAGATGTTAAAAATATTTTTTTTTTTTATTGACGAACCGTTCACTCGTAGTTACGGAATCATTTAAGGCTGGCGAACTGCAGCAAATATTTTTACAGTTGCTGTGGGCTCTCGTCTGAACAGAAAGAAATGTCCACATGCAGAACATGGAAACGTTTTAAATGCGTTGTGTTCCGTTGGACAAGCGCCATGAAAGAAGTCAATTTCCTGCATCAGGCAGTAGAAGATGGTGGTTATTGTAGCATGTATGACGGAATTACCCTTACACCTTCACGCCGCGGCATGAGAGAGGTGGCGCACTGACGTCCGAAAGAACCGAACTAGGTATGTCCAAGTACTAACCATTAAGAATGTTAGTAACTATAGTCACCACAGCAAGATACCAAAAAGTACAGAGAAACGAATTGCATAAACTGCGCTCAGTAGGAGGCTGCGCGCTTTATTTACACTATACAAGCAGCGACGTCGCGCTTCTACAGGCGAAGACGATGTATTTTAAAGACCGTGGGATTTGGAAGGAGCAGAAGGGTAAACCAATGCCTCGGTCGAGAAGGAGGAAGAAGAGCATTTATTGAAACATAATATTTGGGATCTAGTGAGGAGGTGATCAAGTCGGAGTTCGTGATCCGCGCAGGCGATGGAATGCAGTCCGAAACTGCGCTCCGTGGCGCACAGAACGCTGCTAGACTCCGCGCGGCGCCGTGCGGCGCGACGGCGCGCCGGGCGGAGGCGCGCTTGTTTATGAGGCGCCCGCTGTCAGCCGCGCAGCCGTGGGTGTAGAGTTACCCTCGAACCGCCTAAAGGTTACTCTACGGTTATTGTTTGCGTCGTCGCGGAAACTGGACTCCGCTCGAAGACGGCTCTCGATCGCCGCGCGTGCGGAGGGCGAACCAAGGACTTTGCTTTTAGCTCACTGGCAGCAACGGAGCCAGACTGGTGGCACTGCGAGTGCCCATTGTTTCTTATCCAATTGTTCTGCCCACTGCCGAGGAACAGCTAGTTTTTAGTGCAGCCCTATATGGTAGCAGAACTCGGGCTGGATCTGTTTGCGGACTTGTGGCTTTCAGGGGTGCAGCTTTATGCGTTTTTGTGGACCGCTAACTGCAAAATGCGCCTTTACTTAAGAGAGAGAGAGAGAATAGAAAGGCAGGGAGGTTAACCAGGCGACGCCCAGTAGGCTTTGAGCAGTAAATAAAAAAGAAACAAATAAGTTAAAGCCCATACAGAAATCAAAGAACTTCTTAGCTGCGGATTCTTGAGTCAGCCCCACATGAATCACAATTAGGCGTGTACTGTGTCGACCACCGGCAACAGTGTATTCGCAAGTACGTTTCTTCGAGTTATGAAAGTGAAAGCTTGCGAATAAATTTTCAAGCAGCACATTTGCATGCTGTATGGACATTTCAGTTGCATGTCTTTTTTTCCTTTTGTTGTTCTTTTTTCCACGAACCATAAGTTTGATGCAGCTCGCATTTTATGTTTCGAGCTTCATTACCACTACTGTTTGTTTGGCGTTGGTTTAACAATGCGGCCATAGTCACATATGAGCTTCTGCATATTTGTAGCAATGAAAGCGTCTATCGTGTGAATGCCGTACTTCTCTGCATTCGCTCCGCATACTATTAAATTCTGTCGAACCCCTGCACCATCTCAGACTTTCTTTTTAGTTCCTCATTCGTGTGCATAGGTGCTCACAATTTTTCGAGCACGAAAGTCACAATAAAGTCAAATTTCCTCGCGCTCTAAGCATGCGGCTACGAACTGAATGATGTGCTTTGTACTTCCCTGTGCGGCCGTCGCGGCACGTGCACCATATGAATTCATGGCAATTCCCTCAATATGTGGCGATGGACGTGGTTCCTGAATTTCCTGTTTCGAAAACTTTTGTTGGCGCCTGTACGGGGCTATGCTACCGATGGCTGCCCTATCTGTAGCGCCTTCTCCTCATTCGCATCAGAAGATCTTCAGTACACTCTGTTCCCGGTGGCGGTCTTTACGATCGACTTTGAATGGCCCCAGAAGCATCATGCTTGTGTTACCGTAGCCCTTCCGCAGGCAGAACAGAGTTTGCTGGACGCAACATACAGCACATGTGCACCGACTTTCTTGAACTGAGCGCGCGGCTGGTTGGTGGCGCACCAGAGGGCTACCATTCCGCGGGTGCTTTCGAAAGATGCAGCTGCGCGCAGCTTGCCCAGCGGCACACAAAACGGGCCCGCGTGAACAGTATCGCGGACTCACTGCGGCGGCGTGCGCAGCTGTTCGCGGGTTCTGTAACGTTCAGCCATGAGTTAGTGTAGACCTGTGCACAGGCTCATGACGCGCTGTCTCGTAAACAAGGGAGACAGCGCTCATGCCAATGGGAAACGAGGTGGCCGCAACATCCGAAGGAGTGGCGGGTGAATCAGCGCTGAAAGGGAGCTGCCACGTCGGAACAGTGCACGTGCGTCGCGGTGGCTACCAGCGGCGGACAGGATACACGTGCGACAACAGCGGCGGGCCCCCGGCCGCAACCCGACGCCGGCCGGTTCCGCTTTCTCACCGCTGCTGCTCGTTTCACGCCCGCTTGCCGGGATGCCGCCCCGACGATTTCACGCAAATGCGGCCTGTGCCGACGCTTCTGTGCGTTAGTCGCTAACCGCTGTGTGCGTCCGGAACTTGCGACGTTTTCGACAGTGGAGAAAAGGAATGCGAAATTTGTGGGGAGTGCTTACACAAGCTATTCGGCAGCCGGACGTTTAACTGTGCAGGGATTGTTTGGGCTGGTTCACTTTGGAAAAGGACTAGGTCGTAGAGAGTTTTAAGCAGGCGAGAAGAACCGCGCAGGAAGGTAGTAAATTAGTGCACCACGCTTCGGGAACTCTGAAGTTATCGAAAAAAAAAATCGTCTGTGTCCGTGCTTGTGCCGCAAATTAATATACCAAAGAAAAGAAGGGGGGGGGGGGGGGGGGGGCGCTCGAACACGTGCTCGCTGCAATTGGGAGCCTGTAACGCCCTGCCGCTCCTCTGCAAATATCTTTCTTTTTTTCTTTTCGAATGGGCGTGCCATACGTCTAGATGTCCGATCTGCATATTCCCCTCGTCGCAAATTTTGGCTTAAAATACGCTCAGTGGCAAGGCCGGTGCGTTTTTTGTATGAGGATAGGGCGTTGCTATGGTTAGCAAGCTCTAGACGCCACATTTTTATGTTGTATAAAAAGATCGTTAAATGTGTTGATGCCATGTTTTTGATCTGCAGATCGAAAGGCGCATTCCAAAAGTAAACTGAGCCGGTGTCACCGCCCAAGAATGCTTTTTTTTAGATGATATTCAAAAAACAGCTATTACCACGCTCAGTACGGAATACACGCATATACGTAATACCGCTGTATGTAAATTTGTTCATCTAGTACGCGCTTAAGGGATCGTGGTTTCCGCGGACAATAAATGATGGCACAGGCTTCCTTGAAATAACGGCGGAGGCACTACACATTCGTAACAATACATGCTGCATTCATTGTCAGCACTTAGAATAAGCGCGTGGAGTCAGCAAAATTAAGTGCAACAACATTGTCCACAAAACCATGTGCAGCGGACGCTATAACTGTGCTTTTCTTTTACTAGTTTATTGTATTTTCTATTTTCAAGTTTCAGCTCTTCTTTGGCCCTGTCTAAACACGCTGCTACCAAATCACAGGAGTTGAAGCAACTGAAGCTGCTTTTAAACAGCAAAGTGGACGTAAAGAGCGTATATTATGTGGTATATGGCCTTCCACATTTTAATGATCTCAAAACTAACTGACTATAGGCTCCGCGGTTCGAACATTGCGAAACAGCATGTGGTGCCGACCGATGATGTGTAGATCCACTTCAATTAAGATTAATGTTATAGTGACGATGAATCTGCTGAAGCAGGTCATTGCCGTGCATGATGACACGGGAACGCAATAAGGCATTGCTATATCGAATTCGGTACCGTGAAGATAGAATAGTAAGGTTAACATCGCGACGACAGTCCAAGGGTCGTTGCGGATAGCTTGGTTCTGTGAGTTTTGTAGTGAAACGATGCGAGACAGAAAGGTGAGCGCCCCATGAAGCATTTCAAAGAATAGCTGTAATCGAAGAAAAGTAAAAAAATAATATGATTGATGTGGTACGTATTTCTAAATATTGGTGAGCTTCTAGCAGTATCACGACCCTTTTTTTTCTCCATATCATTTTCTTTCGAGCTGAATTTTAAATGACACTGAAGCTCGACACACAAATCAAGAGCCATATGATTCACTGGTGATATAGAATGCCCGAGTAGCTAAATAGATAATATCAGCGTTTGGTCTTTAGAAATTCTTGCATTCTTACCGTGGACGGATTTGTGAATAAGAGAAATGTTCAAAACAGCGCGAACTCGGCTCCAACCGCAGGACCAAGGAAAATGCGATGTTGACGTCTTTCAAGTCCTTACACATCGGTATACTTCCAGTGTCGGCGTCTTTTGAGCGCCGCCTCTGTACTTCAGAAATTTGTGTTGGAAGGCCTGAGCTTATTAGTTCCAGCGCGTTTCTAAATGCGCTATAGAGCGAAAGCACGTTCAGTGCGGTGCCGAGGCTCTCAGGCTTGTTTTTGGTGTTCAACAACCCGACCGTGTTTATTATTGCGGTCGTAAGCAGTTCGTCCATCGCGTTCGTGCATGTTTCTTTCCATGGTGCTTCTACGCTCATCAGCGCGTAAACACAACACTTAACGTTCTCGTGAACAGCGTATACGAAGAGTTTATATAGACAGCGATCGTTAAAAGACAACACTTCAGACAAGCATTATTTCCTCTGAAACTGACAATGCCAGCGCATCGGGTCAAGGGCTTACAACACGGCGTAATCAACAAACAAATAAAAAAAGCTGCGTTCTCTATGTGTGTCGCCTCTTTCTTGTCCAGCCTCTTCCCACTGTTGTATGTGATCTTTACTATTCACCAGCCAAACCAACCCCGTGGGCTGTATTGTGAGGCAGCGCTAGCGGGGATCCCAAAAATTCTGCTTGCTAAAGTGACGATATTCACAAAACACTGTCTATTTTATCAGGAGTGCAGAAGAGTCATGAAAAATACGAAACTGGTTGTGAAAAAGCGGAGGGATTTCTTCGCGGACTACTCAGTACGCTCATCTCACTGGCGTTAATAAGCTTTGTAAACTACATCGGTACCGTGTGACCGCTCTTGGCAACTACAAACATATTTTATTGCTTCTCGAGATCGTGCTACATTGAGGCGCTTTTGACACCACCTCTAGTTTTGAACAGTTAAGCGCCGATGCAGCTGCTCTTTTCTTTCGGCGTCAGGCGAACTCGGAGAGCCGACTTATATTTCTGTAACTCAAAGGTAAGTCAGTGAAGCGGGCTTGACGTCTCTGGAGAGCACGAAACCAGCGTTGACCGATGCAAGTAATCTCTTGGCCGTTCGGGACGTGCCCTTCGTATGCTTGGTTAAGAATATCATTATCACGCCCAGCACACGTTGCTGACACCTGTGGGTGCCTGTACCGCACCATGCGCGCCTGTATGCTTCTGTTGCCCTGTTTATGAAGCGTGGCGCGCGTGCAGCGGTTCTCGGAGCTCAGGAAGTATACGCGGCGACGTGACAGCCCCAGCGTCCGCACTTCGCACACAGCGTTTCCCACGAAATGCGTCATGAGCGTGAAAACAACGCCCGTTTAGATGAGCCGTGCGCCCACTTAGCGGCGTTGCAGCTGACTAGCCGCCTTGCAGGCGGCCCCAGCAATGGCCTGCGCATTTCAGGTAACGGCATCAGCGAGTAACATTGCCTGCTGGCACGCCGTTACATATACAGGCCCGATGAGTCGCAGGCGTGTGATTTAATGCAGCAGCACAAGTGACGCGGAAGAGCGCGATGCGCTCACTTGCGCCCCGAGCTGGTCGTTGCCCACTGAACACAGAGCGCGCACTTCGAGTGGCTGGACTACGTGAACCAAGTATGCAGTGAGAAGCTTCAGCAGAGCACTGCGAGGTTGCTTGAGGGCGTCGACCGGGTTGCCTTCCGCTCCAAGCAATGTGTCTGCAGTGCGTCGTGCCTGCTATTCTTTTAGCCTCGAGCATGGTCTGTTGATACACATCTGTCCTAAACATATATGGCCAGAATACTTAGTGCACGTTATGGAATTGCAGACACCTCAAAAACACTTCTCTTCGTTCGCACTCCGCCCACTTCAGTGCGGTATCCAGTGCTTCCGAGCATCGGACACACGGATTTCCGGCTACCAACGAGGCGCCTTAGCAGCCGAGTCAACGTACAACTGGCATGTCTATGGTTATGCATGATACAATGAATAACAGAACCCCGATTTAGAAAGTCGGGATAATTGCAGAAACATGCCGTGTTATGCAACGCGTAGCGTTCGCATTCAGGCACATATTTAGGCATGCATGGCGCCTGATTATGTGCATCGGGGACAAGTACCTGTACGTGCATCGAGGGATTTTGGTACTGCGATGTGCGATGTGAATGAATAATTTCCTTATTAGTATGTTAAATGTCAACGTTAGGAAATATGCCGGCCGGGGTTAGCTTCTGAATGCTTTTTACGAAGGTATGGCGGGTGAGATTCTTGTATTCTTTTGTATTCTTTTTGATTATTGTTTTTTTTTTTTATTGTGATTACAACTAGGAGAAAATCTGTCCGACTGCCGTAAGGAAAGAATTGTCCCGATGCAAAACAAATTGTGACCGCCTGACAGTGTCAAACTATTGTCCTGCTTTTCAGAACCAGCATCTCTCATAGCCTGAGTAGCTTTGGGACGTTAAACCACACAAAGCATCATTAGTGCCACTTGCAGGAAATTATTGTCGCAGATTTTATTTGTCAGCATTTGACAGACTCCAAAAAAGCATAGGTTCAAAAAAGGACTATCGATCCTCAACTCAGTTCATGTCGGTTGCTCATGAAATACTTGACTCGTCCATAGAAGTTGACATGTTTTTCTTTTATTTTAGTAAAGCGCTCGATTAGGTTATC
Source organism: Amblyomma maculatum (assembly GCA_023969395.1). Taxonomy (NCBI): domain Eukaryota; kingdom Metazoa; phylum Arthropoda; class Arachnida; order Ixodida; family Ixodidae; genus Amblyomma; species Amblyomma maculatum. Next base: position 56,705 of record JAJIZL010031086.1, read on the forward strand.
CATAGAAGACTATCTCATAACCTCAAGTGCATTATTCTCCACTCAAATATTACATCATGTATGTATCACGGATACAAGCCTATCCCCGCAACAGAGGGCAGTTTGTATAAATCACAAATTCTCTTGCAATAGGTGACTTCAGGTATTCCGTAAAGACCACATTCTCATTTTTATTAATAATATAGCAATCTAAATCTCCGCTAATGTGCATGTTAATTTATTTATGGATGTCTGTCATAAGTTATGAAAATAACTTCTCGAAAGAACCACAAAGGTTTGAAAAAAATCCGTTATTGCTATTTTCGATTGGTGTAAACGGTGGCGTATGGATATAAATGTACATAAAGTAGTATTGCTACGAGTGACACGAAGAAAGGAGCCCAATGTATTTTCATGTTCTGAATGTCGCACTATAACGAACACTATAATGCTGAAAAATATTTTTGCTGTCACGAATGATGGAAAGTATTTAAGGTGCAAAATTCGCTAACGCACTCTCTTGATCACACCATGTTTCCTTTACATTTTCAGGAGCGTTGCGCAAGCTATGGTTCCTAAATAGGAAACTTTGTTCGCGCACATTTTTGATACAATGAAATTGTAGGTGCCATAATGAAGGTGTTAAAATTTACATTTCGAAAATATAAAAAGTCCTTGTAAATTCTTAGGAATAAAATAAGCACCATAGAACACAGGCGTAAAGTCGGTTGTATAGAGTTTTTACATAGCATCACAAATGAAAAACTTGGACGTAGCTGCCTCATTACGTAGAGCGATCTTTGTGTACACGTAAAACAACTTCTCCTTTGAGCCAATATTCTTTAAATCAAGTTCTAACAGGAACAGTTTGTCCACTGATTATAAAAGAATGGAATTCCATACTTATTGACGGGAAGGAAATTCGTAGGAGAGTTGGAAATCTTTTTTTACGATAAATTACCTGAAGTACCTTTACCAGTTTTTGCAACGGCTTTCTTTACATGTGCGTCAAAATTCCAAATTTCCTGCTGTTTCGCGCTACTTGTATTGTTTCCTGTTGAGTGCTTAATTTGCGCTCTTAATATTTTTTTTTCTCTCTCTGTATTGTTTCTTGCTGCGATTTTCCAACATGAGTAACTTAATATGCGCATTTATTCTCTGAAGTTGTTTGCGCTGGTGTTGTGCTAAGGGGAAATTTAGATTTTTAGTGGATTCAGGCTGAATCCTATTAGTGAGTCGTTTGCACTTTGTGTTTTTATTGTCACTGCATTAGCACTGCATTACCTCTGGTCTTAAAGCTAGCATATTGGCTTGCAGTATCAATAAATGAATAAATAAAGAAGCGAATACACACACAAAAAAAAATTAACACTGTGATTGCAGCTACTGTAACTGCGTTCATGCGCGTTCAGGCAGGAATCGTGCCACCGACACTGTCAGCCCATGTGTCTACCAGAACTTCGAGTTTCTCCTCAGGAGACGCTTCAGGCAGGTTATGCTACCGCATGCATGGTCTGCGCAGTTTTGTCCGCGGTGGACTCGCTTACTCCTGAATTCATTTCTTGTGGTCTCCGTTTTCTTTGGGCTGTTATAGCGACAATGAACGCGGTTTCTGTACCCGCTTTATATGTGTCGGTATAGACAATAAGTAGACAGTGCTAATAAAGAAAAGCTCGACCACGCAGCACCGCTTCGATAGCGTGATTCTCGGGCTTCCAAGAGCTGCAGCCTATAGCACCCCCAAAAATGGCCCAAGGCGCGTGTGTCTTCCGTTCGCAATCTCGTGGCGATGAGGGCGAATAAATTATCCTCTCCCTGGACAGACCAACAGCGAGGAACAAGCGAAGGCGAGATGGGAAAAAAGAATGGCGCCCATATTTTCTCTCAGCCTTTCTTCGCCTACAGAGAAGCGCAATGGAGTCTCGGATTTCGTCTTCTTTCACGGCCTGCCAGTTTTCCAACGGCCGCGTTGAAATGTGAGGCACCAAGGACTTGGGCGCCGCTGTAAACGATCTGCGGGCTCTGAACAAGCACCTATGCCCAGGGTGAGCGGGGAAGACCCCAAGGCCTTGGCCTTTGAGCGTGCCTCGCTTCATGCGCCGCTGTTCTCTTCCCTCCTTTCTTTGGGTGGTTCTCGGTTCGCACACGGCTGGATCGGGGTAGAGCGGCTCATCGGAGCGTATTGTGCGGAAAGTTAAGACCCAGCGCAGCATTTTCCACGACGGCAGTCACGTGCTGCCAGCGCGAGCCAAATAAGTTTGAGTGCTTCTAAGGACGGCACCAGCGGTTTCAGAGGTTCCAGGTCTGCGAACTAGAACCGTGGACATTATATGCTGGGATGAGATCAGTGACCCAGTGCGTAGGCCAAATCACTGGCTGTGATGAATAGATCAGTGACCCAGGGTGTAGGCCAAATCATTGAAGAAAGCTTCCATACATTCAATCTATGTAGTGACGGGATCCAAGTGCGGCGCTGTGTTCATTAGGCGCGCTTTCGGTTGTCCTGTATGTACACGGAAGTGCCTGGACTGGTACGGGCATTAGCCAGTTTTAGTCCTTTAGAACAGTGAGACCTTATCTGTTAGGGGGAGAGGGCGACAATGCGCTAAACACTACGCTGAAAAAGCGAGAGGGTGCTTGGCATGCACACTCACGCCCCGCTATTACCCTATCCTCCTAACCGATAAGGTCTTCCTTCCCTTCAATCAATCAATCAATCAATCTTTATTTCAGTTTGTATATGCAAACTGGGGATGGTGAGAAAAAAACGTAATATCTCGCTATTCTCCATGATGTATTGTATAGGCGCTCGAGAGACGGCCTTCTCATGAGACAAGTTTTCCCATTCTCTCAAATATACCAGTTGAGTCGAAGGTAAATTAAATAGGATGCTGTGATCTAACTTCGCTGCCCTCTAGGGTAGTAATGTATAACCGTGTGTAGGGTATACTGCTGGGCTGGTTGGTGGTTGTTATCAAACATTATGGTG
>JAJIZL010031088.1:0-18034 GCA_023969395.1 Amblyomma maculatum
TATACATAACCTTTCAAAGCAATCTTCGCATACCTCTATTTACATGTGGCGCAAAAAGTATGCTAGCCTAGCCTAAACACCATTCACTGCGTTTTCAGTACGTGCGAGCGTCGATGGAAGACTTCAGTCTAGCCTGTATAAACCGGTGCATCCAATAATAAAAATTTACATGATCATAGAAATACATTAGACATTCGTCATTGAACCTCCCACTAGTGTTCGAGAAATAAAGCACCCAATACGTTCAGGAAATATATCTTGCCCTTGCTTGTCAGTTCGTTGACAATCTGTATCTTACATTGCCTGTAATTGTATTGCCGTTCCCTGACGACGGCCGCTTATTTTATAGGGAACTAGTTGCTTTGTTCATGAACATAACAGTTTTAATACATTTAGACAAGCGTGTGGGAGCTAAAGCGACACAATTTATTGCTAGGCGCCTTCGGAGTCCGATTGAACTAGCGGTGACGAAGGCGGTTCACCCAGCTGTCTGCTCCGCACTCACTGCGCTCCTCCTGCACACAGCGCCCTCTCTCCTATAATCGCTGAAACGACCAGCTCGCCTGCGGCAGACAGCACACTTCTCAATTCTAGAACACTATAGCGGAGAGGATAACCGATGGTCGCTTAGGGTAACAAACTGGATTCCAAGGGGAGGAAAGCGGAGCAGGGGGCGGCAGAAAGTTAGGTGGCCGGATGAGGTTAAGAAGTTCGCAGGGGTCAAGTGGATGCAGCTAGCACAGAACCGGGTTAGGTGGAGAAATATGGGAGAGGTCTTCGCCCTGCAGTGGGTATAGTCAGGCTGATGATGATGATGGTGATTCAACTGCCACCGTGCGCTCTTTAAGGGGAGATGCTCCTCGAAAACACTTTTTCTTTAATATTGAACCTAAGGTTATGAAACATTGGCCATTTATAGAGTTTTAATGCTGATTCCAGATATGTTTTTACTTTCTACATATCTTTATTAGTTTTTGTGTAGAAGTGTCTGCAAAAGCACAATATAGGGCCTTTTGTGCACACTTTTTTGATAATGAAATGCATGTTTAGACCAGCTTGCAATAGCTCATTCTGTTGCTTTGGTAATATAGTATGTCAAAAGCTACTTCAAATTTGTTCATTTTATCCTATAATTGTAAAAAAAATTCAGGAACACCAATGTGTATATTTTGGGCACCATGTGTCAACATTCTGAATTTTTTTCAAAAAAAGTTGAAGAGATTTTTTATAACCAGGTAGATAACAACATTCTACACACTTTGAAGAGGCTGTGTGCAAAATTTCATCCAAATCTGACTACTGAAAGTACTCAAAACTTGTTGCACAAAACTTAAAAAATGGTGAAAACTACGAATGGAGAAAATTGCATTTGAAAGTTTCAAACATCTGCATTTTTTCATAAACACAACAAAAGCATTTGAAACTTCTTGCCACTGCTTTCATGGCCGCACCATGAACTTTCTTGCTGATCGCAGCAAAGTTCTTGTGGTGTAATGGGTTCGGCAGGTCAAGAATTGCACAAAATCGCGACAGCTGTTCGTGTCCGATGCCAATCGCGCGCGCAGCCACCACCACCTTCACGTTGACGGCGAAGCTGTCGTGAGAGCTTCCACTCCGATAGTCCCGATTTCCACTGGCAAGTCCACCGGGCACAACACGGCTCGAGGTGTGCACAGCAGAAAGCACTGATGCTGGGCACTCACTACTTTCACAGTGCAGCTCAAAAAAAGCCGAAAGCCCCTTTCGCTTTTCCACCGGTTCGCGTACCGCAAGGGTACAGGTGCGGCACGTAGGGCAAGCAGCACCGCTTACCAGCACCGTAAGCATGCTAATCTCGCATATCGCAGCACTCGTAGAATATCGATGACCGCATGCTGCCCTATCTTCCTTGAAGAGTCCAATCTTCACCTCCGAGGCGCTCACAAAGTTCACCGCGGCATCGATCTCGTGCGAGTGCACGTTGGCCTGGTTAGGACTAGCTTGCGTCTCCCGCTGCAGTTTTCCGGTGAGGTTCGCGACGGCGTCCTCGGTACGGGTTCTTCGACCGAGACTTTCAAGCTCGGAAGTTGCGCTTCTGCATGTCGTTCATCGCGAACTCAACAAATGCTAAAAGGCCGCTAAAAAGAACTAGCAGAGCACGATGTAGCGCGATCCAGACGCTGCACAAAACGAAAGCAGGAGGTAGGCTTCGCCACAGCGTCGTATCAGTCCAGGCCAATGGCGGCCTCTCTAGAGCACCACGTGATTTAAAAGGTCCAGTAGGGACGCTCGAAGCGTGCGCGGAAAACGTTTTTTTTATTATTTGCAGCCGAGATACGAAACTGCGAGAGATGCTATCTACAAGAGAAAGGCTTACTCAACCTCTCGCAGCAAACGGCAATGGCGGGCGACGCGGAGTACTCGATGTATAGGCGCACGAAAATTGACGATTTGCGCGAAAAATAGCACTTTCTCGAGCCACCGTGGTTGAATAAAATGGACTTTTTACTAACTTCACGATTGAATTTTGCCTTGATCTTTTAGAAAGTTGTAGCTAAATGTTCAAAGATAATTTTACAGGCAAAAACTCAAAACTGAAAAATTACTCGGAAAACTCGCTTTTTCGACGCGCATCTCCCCTTAAACACAATTTCAGCCCATTTCCCAGTTAAATTCATCTTTGATTTTTATTTTCATGAAAGTAAGGACACTAAACTTGACAAAACAGGTAAAAACAAAAAAGCACTCATTTTCGAAAAAAAACTAGTTTTTCGACCCGCATATCCCCTTACAGGAGTGTAAGTCCGACTATAACAGATGCATGGGCGAGTTGGTATTCCACGAGTACAGACAATGCAAAAAAAAAAAAAAAAGACTCGTACATAAGTCATCTTTTTTTTTTGGTGCTGTCTGCAGAGTATAAGCAAAACAAGTTTTATATTTCCTAATTACAGAGAGAAGTCTGCATGCAAAACGGTTGAGCGTAATAGCTTTTTGCTGTTAGCATCTGCCCGAGACACAACACAATTTCATGACCATATACTGCCGCATATAAGTCTACATTTTTTTTTTTTAAATGTCCTTCCAAAAGTTGAGGGGTCGACGTATATGCGGAATCTTAAAGTCTGCTTATATGCGGGGTCAAAAGTAATTACAGCCGAGTCGCGGATAATATCACGCCCCGTGCACTCGTAATTCCATAAAAGTTGTCAGACACAATGCGAAAGTGGATCTGCTTTAAAAAAACTAATTTTAATCGAGATTTGCACCAAACCGTGGGCGTTCCACAGAAAAACGGCCAAAGCCGGGCGGGCTGGCAATGTTTGATACAAATGGGACAGCTACAAATCCAATCCAAAACGACCACACGCGACCAGTCACATGAGCCGAGAAGCATTCCCGCGTGTTGTGCAACGTTGTGTGCATTTCGCCATTTCTTCTCGTCGCACCACCTGAACACTAGCCGACGTGACAGCTAACAGCGATGTATGTGGTTTGTGTCACTCGACGGACGCCTTGCAAGATGCCGCCACAACCTCGGCAACAGTACAGCGCTGCTTTCAAGCGGCAAGTCATCCTCTACGCCGAGTCTCAAAACAACGTCGAAGCAGAGCGGAAGTTCAACGTCTCAGAAAAGTGCGTGAGAGGCTGGAGAAAACAAAGAAGTAAGCTTTTTGCGTGTGCTGCTACACGCCGTTCCTTCACGGGCCGAAGTCCGGACAATACCCTGCCGTTGAGGAGGCGGTCAAGATTGGGTTCACAACCACAGAAGCAAGAGCCTGAGTGTTTGCTACAATGGCATTGAAACAAAGGCACGCGCTGTCGCGGAGGAGATGTGCATCCTGCATACCGAGTTTAAAGTGTGTAAAAAATGGGTGAAGAATTTCATGAAGAGGAACGGCCTAAGCCTAAAGCGATGAACGACCGTATGCCAACGGTTGCCCGAAGCCTACGAAGAAAAACGGAGCGCCTTTCTGCGGTACGCGAGTGACCTGCGGGCAGCACATTCATTTCTGCTTGGTCAATTGGCAACGGTGACCAGACTCCAGTCTGGTTTGTATGCCTAGCAATAGGGCCGTGTCCGCAAAAGAGGAGCGCCAGGTCCGCCTGCTGACAACGAGCAACACGCACTACCGCTTCACGGTCATGTAAAGGCCCCCGTACGGTCGTTTTTAGAGGCGCTGCGCTCGTCCGCCTTCCGCCAGCTGGAGGACGCGTTTGGCACGGGAGGCGCATAGGGTGCTATACGGTCACTTTTGGGCATCTTTTGGGTGGCGGATTTCTCCAGCGCCCTGATTGGCGCGCCCGGCGCACGCTGCTTCGAACGTCGAAACGCTGCATATGACGGCTGCGGCGCTGGTTTGGGGAAACGTTTCCTCTTCACGGTGGCTCTCGATCATCGGCTATCAAATTAATTTGCACCTAGCTGTAGAGTTATTGAGCCCCCGCATATACAGCACAAACAGTATGAACTGACCATTAGTAGAGCGATTAAGTCGCCGGCGATGCAATCATCCAGCAAAAGCGTAGGCGCGCACGCATATGCCCCAACGGCACCTGCTTTCGCCGTCTACTTGGTGTATTTATGTTAGTATGAGGAGAAGACGGCACGAATTTTTTTAAGTACTCCCGAACGTGTACATTGAAAGGTAAAGTGTATATATTCATACCTCCCCTGCCTGTGTTCGCGCGTTCACTTCAGTATAGCACTCGCGGCAAAGATGCAGGAGCTGGTAATTTAATGTTTTCATCCGAAATTACAGCCTAAACACATTTTACAACACGCCTGTTTTACTGTGAGAAAATGACTGCAAAGCATAAACAAACATGCACATCATTTGTAACATGTACAGAAGAACTGTTTTCCGTGCGGTTCTCCCCGGTGGTAGCAATTTCTTAGTGGCGTACATTTCGCCACGTAATCCTCATTTCTGGCTGCAACATACAGCTGTGGCGTTGCATATGAGATGCATTTGCACGCAGAAAATGTGTCGAGGTTCATGACAGTAACAAATCTTTAAAAGTGCATGGAATTATTTGTTATGGTATCCATGCCATAGCAAATGAATCAAACAGTGCATGTTCAAATTATCTCTAAAATTCAATGAGTTTACTTCTTCAAACACATTTAAAATAGCTGCTCAACTAGTTTATTTGTATTCAGTTTGGTTTTCAGCACTACTCATATTTGACTCAGCAGCAAGACTATGCTATTCATAATCAGTTTGGTTGGCAAAACTACAATTTGCATGCCCCCCAGTAAGTAATACTAGTTTCTCCATCTCTGTGCTCAGTTCTGCTTATATTAATAAGTGCCTTCATGTCAAGTGCAGCATACACTTCCTTTTCTTGACCTATGCCATTTGGTCTTCCTAGGTTTCATGTGTGTGCACTGCTTTTGTCATTTCAGACAAAGAAAGTAGCAAATGAAATCTGGCGATTGAGTGTTAACACACAGCTCAAGCTACTCAGCTGCGGCATGTACTGAAAAGAATTGTTACCAATTGAGACAGCCTCTGCCAGTCAAAATTCAAGCGAAATATTTGTACAGTTAGTGCTGAGCACAAATAAACAAGAATTATGGCACAATTGTGCTGCTGCTGAGGAAGAGTCCATAAAGTTTTCGAAACATTGCATGATATGAAATGACTATTCTAAGTACAAATATGTATATATTGGATGTTTTGTGTGGAATGAGTGTTTTATTCTTCTGTTGTAGTTTTATTTCAGTGTTCCTCATACTTAAAAACAATACAGCTAAGAGTAAGCACTGAAAAGTCGCGTCACTGCACGACAGAGTAATAGGGCATAGCCGAAGCGGTCAGTTGGGATCAAGAAATACTTAGCGCCCACTGCCTTGCATCAGCTAAGGGTCCCCACTTGTAGAGAAAAACTGTCTAGGGGCTAAATGTAAAACAGTGACCAAGTGTAATGGCATGTCACTTAGTTGCCAAGACAGCATGCAGACTTGATGGAATTTTGACTTGTCTGTGAACATGAAATACTATACTTCTATGACTAGTGTACTTACCTACCCGAGGCCTTTGCTTTGTTTACATAACTATCCTGCAAGCCCATACATCAAGTTCATCGTGGAGTGAATACACAGATCCTCAATACAATTCAAAGAACAGAAACCAATTGTAGTGGCATGTAAACACAGTGCAGTTCTCCAAAAGAGTCACGACAAAACTGCACCTTGTGATATCGAATAAAATATCCCCTCTGAGAATTTCAAGAATTAGATCTAGAAGACAGAGAGCCTGAAGAGATGTGGACTGATGTTCGTGATATAATACAAGAAGTTGCTACTAAGGTAGTTCCAAAGCAAAAGAAATGCAAGAAAGCAAACTGGTTATCTGAAGAGGCTTTGCAAATAGCTGAGGAAAGGAGCATGGCAAAAGTCATGGGGGAAAGAGAAAGCTACAAGGTTCTCAATGTGGATTTTCAGAAAATAGCAAGGAGAGATAAGAATGCCTTCCTGAACATACAGTGCCAAGCTGTTGAGGACAACAGCCAATTAAGGAACACAAGAGCTCTGTATAAGACAATCAAAGATATCAAAGGAAGCTTCTGTGCTAAGCTGGGCGTGATAAAGGACAAACGAGGCAAGGACCTCACTGAAGCCTCAGAGATAAAGAAGAGGTGGCAGGAATGGACCATTTGCGGAAAAGCTCCTGCGCATGCGCGACAAAGGCGCAACTAGCGCCCTCTGTGGGCGATTTGGTTTTGGTTGGAAAACATGACGCGCCAGCGCTGCCTAGCTGCGCATTCTCGCGCTGTAGAGCGGTGGATGATTTGAGTTGCTTGTCTCACTTTCGCCGTATGTGGGTGCCCGTGGCTCGGGAAAACTTATCACGCATTTAAAAAAAAGTCGGACACGTGAAAAAAGGCTGTCTGGATATTTTATGACTGGTCCCTGAGCGCGCGTCGTCTGCTAACGAAGTAGTGTGCTCGGTGTCCTCTTCCGCTGCTGCTTTGCGGAGGCGCTTTTGTTCTCCCCCGTTTTTTTTTTTTTTTTCTTTTGTGTCGGTGCCATAATCTATTGTTATGAGTTTTGTTTCCTTCTGCAGCCACACCATTTACTGAAAAGGGGCCATCTCTGCCTTGAGACAAGGTAGTGTAGAGCTTTGCTGGAGTGAGTTTTATACCTTACCAAGAACTATCGACTTGCAGAGTACGCCCGTGCAAGAAGCATCCTAGTGCCCTCACAGAAACACTCAACAGCAGCCCTGCTATATGCTGACAGGTTTCGCTGAGCCGTCAATAAGGAGTAAAGAAACGCAGCATTGTTCACTATTGCATGCAGCCTAAAAACAGCCATTTGACTGGAACGCCTTCTATCTAAGCTAAGCATGTGCCATGCAACAGCGACACTTGCACGTATATATAACGAGGACCACGACGACATACAAGGCGCGAAAGACGAAGCCGTGGGGTCGGTTGTGCCCAACCGGCCCGTTCAGTAGTAGCTGGGCGTTCTTGCTGTATTTAGCGCTTGCTGCCAAATGAACACGTATTGGTTTTATAAGAGTTCTTGCATCGACAGATTAGGTGGGAAATTAATTTTATATACTTATGAACATCCACCGTAAATCCAAAAATACAATAGCAAGGTGCGCTATATCTGAACAGCGGGAGCACGGCAGAGTGCAGCCTACGCAGGAAGCGGTCCGTCAGTAAGCGAAGCTCTCGCGTATGAGCGCGAGTGTGGTTGAGAAAATACGAGTCGTTTGCTAATCAGTAAAGCCTGGCCTACATCAGAAGCTGCAGGGACGAAGTCAGCAGGAATTCGTGCCCTACATCAGAAAACCCAGACAAACATTTGCGCGTGTTACAAAATAGTGCATCCCAAGTCACTGTAACACTCGTCGGCCCATTAGCGTCCATGCAATACACGTTCATTTTGTGTATCAGCATTCTGCACAAGAGAGATACACATCTCAGCAAAATATCTCACCCCGCAATGCAACCGCAGTGAGTTCAAATGATGTGGCCCGAATCAACAGCGAACCATGGCATTGTCGCATAAACATTGCGGTCATCATGGATGGTGCTCACTCTCATAAATACTGATTAGTGGTATGAAGATTCAAGTTCCTGACATGGTCTTCCTCCTTTAAGCATCGGCAACGATGCGCCTGGCGAACAGTTGAGGACGCAAACTGCACGTATTGCTCATACCTGGTCATTATTCTGGCTAAAACCCAAACCCAAAACTCAGCATATGCACGTTTTCAGCAAAAGAGCAACACTAAAACAACGATTTAAGCGCACGCGAAACGCCGAACGCTGCCTTGCGCATGCTAGTTCGAGAAGCCCTTTCCAACCAAAAGTGCCGGCGAAGCTTCCCATTTTGGACGAGAGGTGGCGCTCGCTTTTCCGCAAATGGTCCATACACAGAAGAGCTGTACAAGAAGGACCCGAATGTGCAAACCCAACATAAGACGGTTGTGATTACTGATCTCGAGCCAGGCATCCTGAAAAGTGAAGTTGAATGGGCCTTAGCCAGCCTTGCTAAGAACAAAGCTAGCGGAATTGATGGCATTCCAGCTGAGTTGCTTCAAAACTTCAACCATGACGCTGTTAACATTCTGCACACATTATGTCAGAAGATTTGGACAACCCTGCAGTGGCCACAGGATTGGAGAAGGTCAGTTTACATCCCCATTCCAAAGAAAGGCAGTGCCAAAGATTGTTCCAACTACCGCACGATCGCGCTTATTTCGCATGCTAGCAAGGTGATGTTGAAAATCCTCCAAGGAAGGCTGTAGCAGTATGTGGATCGGGAGCTTCCGGACGTGCAAGCTGGGTTTCGCAAGGGCAGAGGAACTAGAGACCAAATTGCCAACCTTCGCTGATCATGGAAAAAGCAAGAGAGTTCCAGAAACCCATCTACTTCTGCTTTATTGATTATGCGAAAGCGTTTGACTGCGTAGATCACAGCAGATTGTGGCAAGCTCTCCAAGAGATGGGAGTTCCAATTCACCTCATCTGTCTCCACAAGAACATGTATGAAGGACAAGAGGCTACAGTCAGAACTGGGCATGGTCTTACTGATTAGTTTCCGATTGAGAAAGGAGTGAGGCAAGGCTGCATACTGTCGCCCTGCCTATTTAACCTATATGCAGAGTGCATCATGAGGAAGGCCGGTCTGGACGAGTCTTCAGCTGGAGGGAAGATTGCTGGAAAACGTATCAACCACCTTATATATGCGGATGATACCACTTTAATGGCAGAAAGTGAAGTGGAACTCAGGAGACTTCTGATGCGCGTACAAGAAGAGAGTGAGAAGTTTGGGCTTAAACTGAACATTAAAAAGACAAAGATCATGGCGTTTTGCCCAATCAAGTCCTGGAGCATCAATGGACAAGAAGTGGAAGCTGTGACAGATTTTATCTTTTTGGGCTCCAAGATTACCTCGGAAGGAGACTACAGCCATGAAACTAGGAGACGCCTGCTTTTGGGAAAGAGAGCAATGGTTAGCCTTGACCGCCTAGTAAAGAGCAGAGACATTAGTCTGCCAACTAAGATCCGTATAACTCGTGCTATGGTCTTTCCAGATGTGATGTATGGATGCGAGAGTTGGACTGTGAAAAAGGCTGACCGCCGAAGAATTGACGCGTTTGAATTGTGGTGCTGGCGAAGACTCTTGAGAGTTCCTTGGACTGCCAGAAGATCAAATCAGTCGATATTGTCGACCATAAACCCTGACTGCTCATTGGAGGGTCAAATTCTAAAGTTAAAGCTCAGCTACTTTGGTCATTTGAGGAGAAGAGAGGAGTCGCTGGAGAAAGATTTGATGTTGGGAAAGGTTGAGGGTCGCCGGAGAAGGGGTAGGCAGCGAACGCGATGGTTAGATGGCATCCTCGAGGCACTGCAGATGAAGTTATGTGATGTTAGGAAGATAGTGAGAGACTGGAAAGCGTGGCGTGACATGGTCCACAGGGTCACAAGAGTCGGACACGATTGAACGATTGAACTGAACTGAAAAAAATGCTGGCTATGCCCACTATCGAACCGTTTGAAATTATGGTTGCATTTTGTATACTTACTTATTTCCTTAATCAACTGAAACTGGCAGTGTTTTTTTCTTCCTGAATGCTACCTATGCTTAAAAACCCATCTAATGTAGCTTTGTGTTTTGGATTGCTAATCTCACTGAATTTTGTGTATTTACAGGCACATATGGAAGCTTCTGGGTCATTTTACAATATCACCAAGCAGCAGGTGTACCATAAAAAACACATTTCATGCTTTGGTCAACCGCTGCAGGATCCTTCGTCAGGGAGTCTGTCTCTACAAAAGCATTGAATGTAAATGTATGGACCAGTGAGGCTTTACATACCTACCAGAGGATGCATGCTTATGTAATAGTCATTCGCAACTCATCCATATGTGCCATTTAGTAACTCAAACAGCATCTGCCTTGGAATGGAAACATGCCACTAGGATGCTACATGTGCTGACCATTTTATGCTTGTAGTACTTGCTGTAATGCTAGTTGGTTCCCACTGACCATTTGAGCGGCGCAAGGACATGATCGCAGGAAAAGAAGATGGAAAGAAAGAGCGCCTTTCAATCCCTCTTCTTTTTCTGTGATCAAATTCTTGTGCCGTTTTATTGATCATGTTATGCTGGGTTACTATTTCTTGAATGCGTAACGGCGCCCTCGCTTCACTGCCACTGGAAGGTTCTAGTCTGTGCCTGGTTCAATAGCCCTTAGTTTAGCTCGCCAGAAGAGCTCATGCTGCATGATACGTCATCCTGTCCTGTGTTAGATGCGTGTAGGTTTCTATATGCGTTCCTGAATTTATTTTTTTTTGTCTGTGTTTCATTATTACTTTTTAGATGTTTCCAGGATCATGCACAAATTCCTGTGAAGCTTTGTGGATGCGTTCCTACCTGCGCTGTAGTGTGTTCATTTCCTTCTCTGCTATTGTCATTTCCCTTCATTCACTCTCCAGACCTTTGGGCTGCGTCAAATAACATTGGCCAGCACTACTGCTTCTTGTGCGCCTTGTTTTTGTGCTTTTCGTTTCCACTTTGTTCCCCTTGAAGCTGGATAGAAACTAGTCCATGCAGTTTCCCACTTGGAAGATCCTGTCTGCTTTAATGTGTAGTCCCCAAGTAGACGAGAGGAGGGGGGGGGGGGGGGGGGGTTACTGTTGTAATGCAGCAGTGATACACAGTGGTATGCACAACATATAATAGTGATGATCGCACCTTGTAGACTAGCAGACAATGCTGTTTTGCCTTTGAGCAGTGTGGATGACTATATTGCTGGGTTCTTTTCTATCACAAATTGGTTGGTTGGTTGGTTGGTTTGTGGGGTTTAACGTCTCAAAGCAACTGAGGCTATGAGAGATGCCGTAGTGGAGGACTCTGGAAATTTTGACCACCTGGGGTTCTTTAACGTGCACAGACATCACACAGCACGCGGGCGCCTTGCTTTTCGCCTCCATCGAAAAGCTGCCACCGAGGCCGGGATTCGATTTCACGTCTTTGGGAACAGTAGTCGAGCGCCGTAACCACTGCACCACCCCGACAAATTAAATAAATAGATAAGTTGGCAAAGTACTACTCTTGCTCATTCATTACAAGTGTGTTTTCTTCAAGTATGCAGCCTTGTACTGTAATCTCACTTCTTCACACTTGTGCAGCGTTGCATCTGGAGACAGGCTCTGTGGAATTTTCCATACAAAGGGGTCCTTGCAATGGGTGTATACAGTGACAGCTTCATTTAGGGGGACATTATAAAAATAGCCACTGAGCTCAACAAGGAAAGAGAAGTACATTGCTCTGAGAGGACACATAACATGCTGTAAGGTGCTGTGTTCCAGTCGTGAAGCGCACTAAGCTTTCGGTCAGTCCGAGATTGCTAATTAGGTACATGGCAACTGCATGAATTTTCACTTGACAACCATATCTGTGGAGTACTTAGAAGCACTCCAGTGATTTTAGGTGTGTGTAACATGGCTTTTTTGAGATTTCAAGCTGTTCGTGTTGCCTGATAGTAATGCTGCACTACTCTGGTTGAAGCCAGGAAATTCAACAAAGCAAAGGATATTTTATCCAGACTTCTGCATGCTATACCATGAACAAAAAATGAATGTTGCCTGTCTGTAGCAGCAAACTTAAGCTGTTATATGCATATCCCCAGTTGTAGCATCTCGCATCTGTTACCAGTATAGTGGTCTTTGAAGCCAGAAAATAAATGTTTATCCTCCCCATTCTGGTTCTCCTCAACATTTGGTTCTTGCCAAGTAATTTTCATTTTCTAGCCACACTAAGCAGCAGCATTTAACATTCTCAAGAAGCATCACTTTATGCAGCTCAAGGCAATGCAAGGTAATGTGGTTGTGCGACGGGATTCTATCCGAATTATCATGCTGTAGAGGGTTGACACTATCGAACCTTCATGGTTTAATCTCAAGGAAACTTGTTTGAAAATTCATCTTGCTCAGTTGCAACTCGTTATTTGAATTCGTCTTCCCCTCAGTGTGATCAAGGGCCTTGCCCTGGTAAAAGTGTGCAAGTACCTGTATATTGTTGTATCCTTGCAACTGGAAGAATGTTTAGCCAAGTTGAAAAATCCTTTCAGATTGTACATATTTTTTTTCATTCTGCACCATAATATTGCCCAATTCATTACAGTCTTATAATAGGCCTTACCATCTTTCTTAGCCATTCATTTGGTGGCATCTTGCTCTGTTGAGCTAAGGATAGAATGACAGAAGTTGATTACACGGCATGTGCTCTATTGGGACATGAATCTCTCCTCTTGTTATTGGCTCAGCACCAAACCCTCGGCACCCATCATAGATATGTACCCTTTTCAGAGAGACAAGAAAATTAACAGTTTTGTCGGCACACCATCATGATGCCCAGCACCCACAACATAACGATTAATCAGAACAAGACGTGGCACAGACAAGACAGGCTTGCTATAATCTAGCTATAATTGCAAGAATTATACTTCATGAAGAATCCAGCCACCGAGTGGTGCCGATGCTTCTGTAGTCACATCAGAAAGCAGACAGCGGAGATCATTTCATTAATACAAAATAGTTTCCAGAAAGGTCACATCGCACCCAAGGCTGTTTTCAGGCACAGTACACACGAGCCACAATCAATATTTATGATGGACACGTTGCAGGGAAAAAGCCGTGCATGCATGGTCACTACAGGGGGAAGAACAAACGCGACTACCTGCACAGATCGAACTTTATTTCAGCATTCAGAATGCAAGATATGTGTAGTGAGCTTTTCAAACGAATCAAATACTTGTAGGCAATTTCAACTATGAAAAATAATAGGTGCATGTTATTGCCATTATGAAAAGCATTTTTTTTGGGCTGTTCATAAGACAATGAGGGAAATGTATATTGCAGAACAATGCCGCTGGTCAGCTGTTCACAGGATTTCACGTGACGTCTGAAGTGCTTACATGTGCAAACTGCCTGTCTTGAGAGTACAAAAGCTTATGAGATGCTATTTTCTGCATATACCTTTGGTTTTTCTTTGTAATGCACTTGAAAGAACTGTGGTAGCAGCCCATTTCTTAGCAAACTCAGTCTGAAATTACCTGCTCCTTCTTATACCTATGCGACGCAAACACTTGTGATCCTCATTGAGGTTTTCAGGAAGCATTGAAGCATCCGGTGCTGCACGGCCATTTTGAATGACCACTGAGAAGCTTCCTTCGTGTGCGTTAGGTGACATCGAGGGTGGCGACGCCCGCTCTCGGATGTGCTTCAAAACTCAAGAGCGCTCAGAAATAGCTTCGATCCAAGCAAGCTCGGGCACGATTGCACGAGTTGAATGCAGATCGAGTTCAATGAAGATCGAAAGTGTTCGTGTGACACAGGTATTACATACATTCTACTCATTAATTTCTGCAATAATTATTCCTAAAATCTTTGCTCCTTGAGTCATACTTGAGAGTACCAGCATTCATCACTCTCATGAAGTGTTACTGCATGCTGCTTAAGGCATGCCAGATGTAAACAAATGCCTTGTGCCATGTATTTGCACCCCAAGGTTCACACTATGCTCTGTGAGCCGCACGATAAAGCTGAATCCATAGAGCCTTATACACTTTCGTGCAGGTGGTTTTCTACTGAGATCTTGCTTGCAGGTACTCTTACTCTTTATTATTATGGCTTACAGTGGGAGTTTTTTTTTTTTTATGAGAATATCATGAGGACTGTCCTGCACAATGTGCAGAAAACTTCCATCCTTCTAACCTTATACTGCTCCAATGGGGAAACTGAATAACACATAAGATTGCATTTCATTTCAGATTGTGTCTGTACTTTTCTTCCCGTACCATATAACACTGCCCAATCTATTACACTTGTCCTAAAAAATCTTACACACCTTCTTAGCTTTCTCAGCCATTTCTACGGTAATCGTTCCATTCACAGAACAAGAATGCGTTGTTTTTTTTTTCTCGGCACTAAAACTTGGTTACAAGCCCGCCGTGGTTGTGTGCCCACAACTCATACCTATATATAAAGAGGCCAAGAACACTAGCAACAATGCCGTCCGCGCACGGTTGTAATGAGAGCATTCGGAGTACAACGATTAATCCCAATAAACACATCTGTCGAGACATCACACGAAGCAACGATAACAAGCAACCATCACAAACATACTTCACGAAGCATCAAGCAGCAGATAGGTGCCGGCTTCCCGACGCTTCTCCGTGCAGACAAAATCGTTTCGCGCACGTAAAACACAGTTTTCAGAAAGGGCACTTCACACCCACGGCAGTTCTGAAGCACAGCACATACACGAAACACGATTGATATCAGTGATCGGCACGTAACACGAACAACATCGTATGCTCGCGATCGCTGCACGCAGACGAATGAATGCGACTAGCACAGCTCAAAATTCATATCAACATTCGGAAAACAAAGCGTGCGCAGTGAGCTTTTCACTCGTAACAGATATACTTGCAGGCGGTTTCCAACTTGGCAAAACAGCAGACGTTCCGAACGTATCACTTTCGCTACACTCCCACTAATTGTGGCTGCTATGAAACTGTCTACGCGCACAGGGAATTAATTCACTGCGGGGAGCTGCTTCTTGATGCTGTCCGTGAAAATCCTGCAGCAATAAACACGTCGAGGCACCGCAACTGTGTAGCAGTAGTAGTATACATCTTCCGTAGGTTTGTCGGCCACTCGTCAACTCGGTGCAGGCCAACTCAGCAGGGGGAACTGTCACTCGATGCTTGTGCACATGGCAAGCCAAACTTCCAAGTCGCTTTGAATAATCGTAATAAACGAGCAATAGCGACATGAAGTCTATCTTTCATCGACGGGCACCGTCCGCCTAGGCCTTCTTTCGCCTACGCTCGGTCGGCGGCCATCTTTGAAAAAGTAGGAGGAGCTTGCGATACGCCGCATGCGACAAAAGTTGAAGTTCGCGAACTCTGTGCGGCAGCCGGGCGGAGGACGCATGCCTCCGTCCGCCCCATTGTTAGGACCTGGCAGATGCGTTCTCGAGCGGACGGGCGCAGCGCCCAAATAGTGACCGTACAGCGGCCTTTATGCTGTACAGTAGATGGGCACAAGTTACCGCCATTTACTTAAGGGGGGACATTGCTCTTAAAGCTATTTTTCTTAATTTTCGACCAAACTTCATAAAACTAGGCAGTCTGATTCAGTTTCTTGCGCTGATTTCAAATATGTAACTATTTTTCCAATTGGCCAATTAGTTCAAAAGATAGATGAAATTAATTGTTCACAATTTGCAGAAACAATGAAAAAGTAACCACACTAAAAAAATTTCATATTGACACTTTGCTAGGTACTAGAAAGCATAATGTATACAATGTTAGAACTTTTTTGATAAAACTAATATTAGCGATGTTATAGCATTTCAAAGTCCACCATTCAAATGTGAGTGCCCTACTGTCTGACCTAGAGCAAAAATTAAAAATTTTTAAGCTACATGCCACAACAAAAATTATGGTTCTACCTCCATTGAAGGCAGAGATATTGCTTCTGCAAATAAGCAAGAAGTCAAGAATTGGTGTTTTGAGAAAACGAGAAAAAAGAGATTGGCTCTCTTTTAATCAAAAATGTAGAGAAAATATTGCAATATTTTGGAATGTAAGTGACTAGAAGGCACCAGGGATGTAGTCAGACTGGCTATGGCCACCCAAATGGCGTTTTTTGAAAGCTTGCTGCATGTCCGCAGTGGTCTTGCACTTGTTTGCAGATGCCACTGCTCGGCGGTGGTTTGTCACCATCTGAGAGTAGGGTGGTGTATCTCAGGTTGTGCAGTTGCAGTGATCTCTGGAAGAGGGTGAGAGCAGCCTCAACTTCCATTTCACCAGCCTTCTTGGTGGTGTTTTTCTGGCATGCATGGGTCCCCTTCCAAGCCTTGTATGCCGGGTCATCTTCGCTTGGGGCACGCTCGCAACTAACGCAAAAATTACTCAGAACCACGTAATCGAGAACCATTCCTGTCAACAGCTCGATGACCGTGCCGACGCCGATATGGGAAGAGTGGCCGCGCGTCATCCAGGAACCGTCGTATGACACAGCAATGTTTCCGGGATTTGCAACCTGCAATTTATCATATAGATCCCGGACCGATTGCGTGCAGAGACGTTTGCTTCTCGGCAGCAAGTGCTGCCGCGGGCGTCAGCTTCTTCACATGCCTTTGCCAAGTTTTGTTGTGGAGGCCACGGTGCGAAATGTCCATGGTCGCAAAAACGTCACTGAGTGCCGTTTGTCGATTCCCGGTGGCTTACATCACACGTGCAGCAAGGACGTTCACAACGAACGGGTTGCACTTCTCTTTTTTGTTCACACGGGGCGAGCTCCACGCCGACGCAACATCACCGCAGCACGCATACTCGATAATAATCTTTATGGCGAGGCCATATTCACGTTCACCTTTCCCTACCGTGACGCTACCGCCACACACCTTGCACTTCAAAAACGACATCAACGCATTCATTGAGTCCAAACTGACGACAACGAAGCCCGTCTCGATGTCCGATGGCACGGCCGCAACATCGTCAGTGCGAGTGAAAAAATCCATCTTTCGCTTGGTGGCCGGTGTTGAAGAAAGAACTTGTGCTTTTCTTGGGCTTCCATTTCTCTCTGCAACCAACTCCGTACGCTGCAATATTTCGGTGTCGCGCCGAATGCGGCTGCTGTCAGGAATGCATTCACTCGTCGGCGATCCGGTTAGGCCTAAGTCCACTTAGGTACTGTCCGCGGCTTCGGCATCACTTGCTGTTGGCGGCGGACTATTCTCGACGCCGGCCGAAGGAACTGAGCGTCTTGAAAATGTAGGCCGATCGTTTCTTTTTGCCAAACTTGTGACTCGTGGCAAATTTCGGCGTTGCTTCCGACATCGTGCCGCACTTGTCACAACCCTACGACTGAACAAGGAGACGTGTCGCCTGCGGAGGAGCAGACGACGGGAACTTTGCGCGGCCAGTCACAGCGAGCTTTTCAATCGTGTGCTAGAGCTCGAGGAATAGAACCGCGCGTTTGAACTTTTATCATGCTCGGATTTCAACGTCACCAGTAAGCCGGCGGAAGCACTTGTGGCGGGAAATGGGAAAAGAAAAGCCGCTCTTTCCAATGAGACCAAGATGGCTGCGATAGCGCGTGTAGAAAACGACCTACGCGCCTCGGAAAAAAACTTTTTTTGCGGATTTCAGCTGACAGTGATGCTATAAACTGATTCTGTGGCCCCAAATACTGCACCGCGAGATATAAAACCTGGCGAATTAAAGGAATAATAGCTACAGATTCTGAAAATGTCAGTTTCAAAAAATCGATTTTTTCGTCTCAAAGAACCGTGTCCCCCCTTAAAGCGGTAGCGGACGCGGGATGCGACCTGGTCATCATTCCGGGCGGATTGACACCTATTCTTCAGCCACTGGATGTAGTGCTGAACAAGCACCACATCCAGTGGATGTGGTGCTTGTTTAGCACCACTGGATGTGGTGTGTGGCAGCAGTGGATGCGGCAGAGAGGCAACGCTCTAACTGCATCCTGTCATTCCACACAGGTTT
>JAJIZL010031088.1:18044-37034 GCA_023969395.1 Amblyomma maculatum
GCAGAGAGGCAACGCTCTAACTGCATCCTGTCATTCCACACAGGTTTGTTACAACCGCATTTTCAAACCACGTTCCTCTTTTTGCTGCCGTGCGCTGCCTATTGTACATACTTCTGTGATTGAAAATGCCCACAAATGCGGAACTTGCCAAAGACGTAGATGAACTATGCAAGGAAGTTGAGGCATTGCGTAGCAGTCTCACCCTTTTCAATGACCAGTACAAAACTATGAAGCAACAACAAGAGGCTCTCATAAATGAAAACAAAGACTTGGCTGACAAAAACGAGCAGCTCACGCAACGAGTTTCTGAGCTCGAGCAGTAGTCTCGGCAGAACAAATCGAAATCAAAGGAGTACCAGTCACTCAGGGTGAGAGCTGCACCGCGATTCTTCAGCGCATAGGTGATGAGGTTGGCTGCCCGGTTGCAGAGACTGACATTGATGTACACCGTGTCCCAACAAGAAATAATGGTGAGCCTAACATAATTGCTAGGTTTCGTTCACGAGAAGCAAAGGTTGCGTTTACCTCGAAAGCGAAGAAGGCACGCTTATCCACACAATCTCTCGGATTCAGCGCTGAACTGAGCAACCCTATCTTTATTAACGACCACCTGACCCCTCACAACAAACGATTGCTGGCAAAAGCACGTGAACTAAAGAAAGAGAAAGACTGGAAGTTTGTCTGGGTGGACAACTGCCGGATCAAGGCCCGAAAGACAGCAGATAGTCACGTTTTTCGTATATCCAGCCACAGTGACCTTTCTATCTTCACCTAATCTATCTAGCTTTTCATCCCTTAACTACGGCATCTTATTCTCTCGAAGAATTCAAATCACTTCTTCGTGACGCCGCTCCTTCTTCGGAATCTATTATCCATCTGAACATACGCAGCCTTCCCTGTCATTACGATGATTTAATAAATTTCTTAACGCTTACTGATCATGCATTTTCTCTTATATGTCTTTCTGAAACCTGGCTCTCGCCCGCTACTGATAAACTCTTTCATATTCAAAATTACCAAGAAGAATACGCCCATCGCCATGATAGCCGTTATGGCGGGTCTGCCATTTTCATTTCTAGTTATCTAACATATCATCGCCGGCATGACGTTGTATTTTCCACTGACAGTTGTGAATCGGTTTGGATAGAAGTTTACAAACCATTCCTTTCCAACAGGAACACAATAATCGGAACAGTATATTGCTCTCCTTCCTCATCCTATTCTGATTTCTGCTCTGAGCTTGACCGAATACTTACCATGCTAAATCACGAAAACAAAAACATTATCATTATGGGAGACATCAACATAAACATTATTGACGAAAATGACGTCTACAGCGTGAATTATAACAACTGTTTCCTTGGTCATGGTCTACAATCACTTATCAGTTAACCTACGCGCATTATTCCAGGCGGCTCAACCACACTTATCGACCACATTCTAACGAACATTATTTCATCTCATATTGCTGGAGTGGTTGATACTCATTTAACTGATCATTTTCCTATTTTTCTTATACTAAATGGTGTTCGGAACATTAAAGAAACATTCCTTACGAGACAGTCACTTGATAACATCAAATTTGCTCAGAATATAACTCTCGCAGACTGGAGCCACGTCCTGAATGAAAGTTGTCCTAATGCAGCGTTTGACAAGTTCATCAGTTTAATAACAGAATGCCTTAGCTCTTCTACAACGACTTTTAATCAGGAGAAGAAATTCTCCGTGCCTCGAAATCCATGGATTACGGGAGGGTTATTGCGTTCCATTCGCAAAAAAGATAATCTTAGGAAAAAACTTAAAAAGCAGCCATTTAACCTCGCACTTCGTAACCGCTTCAAAAAGTATTGTCACACTCTAACAGCTGTGCTTAAGACTGCCAAGCGTACTTATTACCAAAACAAAATTAAAGCTAATGGAAACAACACGCGTAAAAACTGGGAACTAAATAAAGAGTGCTTAAATCTGGCTGCCCGTGAACCTACCATGACTAACCTTAGCGATGGAATCGACACTTTCTCAAATGCTATAGATATCGCCAATGCTTTTAATCGTATCTTCAGTTCTGACACAGCTGTCGTTAACTCACAGACACCAGTGTGTACCCGCACCCCCCATTCTTTCTTTTTATACCCAACTTCTGCTAACGAAGTACTTTTAACCATTAGGCAATTAAAAAATACAGGCCCCGGGATAGATGGGATCGTCCCAGCTAAAATGAAGCTTATTGCCGAGGACATTTCACCTGTTTTGGCTCACTTAATTAACTCAATGTTTATAACTGGTAGTTTTCCTAATCAGCTGAAACGAGGAAAAGTGGTACCAGTTTTCAAAAAAGGCGACCGCAGTATAATAACCAACTACCGTCCCATTACTATACTACCGTTTTTCAGTAAACTGATTGAAAAACTAATTGTCATTCGGCTAACAAATTATCTTCTTAAATTCGATCTCTTAACTCCATACCAATTTGGATTTCGTCCGAACTACTCCACCGAACTTGCATTAATAGAATTCACTGACAAAATTAAACATTCCCTTGATCGTGGTTACTTTGTTGGCGCCCTTTTTATAGATTTCACAAAAGCATTCGACACAATTACCCGTAACATTCTCTTTCAAAAATTAGAATGCCTTGGCGTTTCTGGTCCTGCGCTTAAACTAATACGTAGCTATCTCACTGACCGACTTCAAGTTGTGGAATTCAGTGGCACATTTTCTGACCCTAAGCTAATTAACCGCGGTGTTCCACAGGGATCCATTTTAGGCCCTCTTCTCTTTCTTATCTATATTAATGACTTGCCAAAATGCCTCAACTACTCTAGTTCAATTCTTTACGCTGACGATACTACCATTTTTTCTCACGCTAGCGATGTTTCTGTTGTAACCGCCAATTTCAACGCTGACCTTATGAGTATTCACCTTTGGTGCCAAAATAACCATCTCCTAATTAATCCAAAAAAGACCACCTTTATGATTTTTCACTCGCGCAATAAAGAGGCAGTTCCTGCTCTTCAGGTACATTTAGGCACGGACACAATTTACCCGTCAGAATCTACTACATTTCTTGGTGTCGTCCTAGATAATCAACTAAAGTTTCATCAGCATACCAAATTCATTAAATCTAAAGCAGCCTTCGGTATTCACGTAATAATTAAAGCCCGACATTACTTTGACCTACCTACACTTCGCATGTTGTATTTCTCCTTCATACATAGCCACCTTTCGTATTGCATATCATCATGGGGTAACACATACAACACTCACCTTTCATGTGTTCGCCACCTTCAAAATCAAGCACTCCGCATACTTACCTTCAGCGCTTACCGTGCATCCGTTTTCAATTATTATCGCACACTTAACATACTGCCATTGTCGCTTCAGCTTAATTTTAGGTTGGCATCAATCATCTTCAAAACGCGTAATAAACATGTCGTCCTTAGTGGTTTTGAGTCATCCAAGCTTTTTAACAAAAATAACACCAGATTTGCTGAACAGCATAATCTACTACTACCGAAAATCAGGACCAATTATGGGAAACAAACTGCATACTTCTCAGGCATATCTGTTTGGAATTCACTGCCTCCTGAAATTAAAGCACAGTGTACTATTCATTCATTTCATCGTTCATTAAAGACATATTTATTTTCTACCTTGTTTTGTTCCACCGACTAATGATGTTTTGTCTGGATCATAGTTTCCGTGTTTACATTTTATTTATTCTTGTACCAATAATGCGCTAATTTCTGTAATTTGTGTATTTTTTGTTTGAAGTTCCTGTTTATTTAGAATTTATTTGCACTGTTTCTTGTTAGTATTCTATTATAGTTTTTCTCTGCACGCCTGTATATTCTTCTTTTCACTGCCTAGTATATTACCTGCTAATCTTATCCATTCTGTCATAGGAGGTCCCCCGGACAGTTTATACTTCGGGACCTCCTTCTGTAATACTAATAATCCATGTACATGTACCTCACAGTGTAAATAAAGATAAAAAAAAAAAAAGACCGCATTGGTAGATTCTACGAGTGGCTCCAGCAAGAAACCCCAGACACCAACAGGGCGGCTGAAAAAAGCTTCTTTAGGCGAAGTGGCTCAATGGGCCAACGATGCCTGGTATGGTTACCAACAGACATGGTCTCCGCGGCGTTCTCCACGTGCGGCATCTCGGCAACGCTTCCGACGACCAGCAGCAGCAGTGGCTCATAAAATTATGATCGCGACTGTGTCCTCACAAGAGATGACAGATGCCTCGTGAATGAATAAATGTTTCTTTATGACTCAGCCTTCTGAAATACTTCTTGGGTGAGCTAGGACCGTAGGGTGCGGCAGCATCGACCTAAATTCGGAGTAGAACTTTTTTTTGCCCAAAGGGGGTCGCGAGTTGGGGGGTGCAAACTCCAAGAAGTGCAAAAAGGCCAAGAAGTGCAAACTCATCTCTTTTACTCGTCAGCATAACCCCCTTATTTTCTCATATGAGGTTGCTAACTCTTCCATAGAACGCGTGGAATCATATAAGTACCTTGGAATCACACTTTGCAGCGACCTTTCTTGGTGTACACACATAACTAACATCATATCATCTGCAAACAGATCTTTAGGCTTCATAAAACGTCACCTACGTCATGCGCCCCAACAAGTAAAACTTTTGGCATATAAAACACTGATCAGATCAAAGCTTGAGTACCACAGTCCAATATGGAATCCATCTCAGATATACTTAACAAATGCGATCGAATCAGTTCAAAACCGCGCCATCCGTTTCGTGCATCACGCATACTTGTATTCCATCAGCGTTTCTCTAAAGGAAAATTCCAGTCTTGATAACCTTTTACTTCGTCGCCGCATTGCCAGTCTTTGTTTACTGCACAAAATTCTAAACAGCTCACTAAATCAGGCACCTTACATTGTGCATCGCACCCACATACCTCATCGCGCTTCGCATCCATTTCAGATAACTCGGCCTGTTGCTCGCGCCAAAACTTTTTCAGGATCTTTTTTTCCCCGAGCAATTGTGGACTGGAATGCCCTTCCGCGTATATCCGATCCCAACAAACGGATGCGGCGCGAGGGGGAAAACGAAGATGGAGAGGGAGAAGAGGCCTTCGGCTGGCTGTTATGAGCTGCGGCCGGCACCCCCATTCCACGCTAGCGACTCAAGGCATGGGCAGCATGGGCCTCGGCGCTCGTGTTGTTGTGGCAGCGTGCGATGCGCGTTGTCGCGTGGATGTGTGTGCGCGCTCTTGTGCTATACTTGTGCCGCGAGTCTTCTCCAAAGACCGCATGAGGCTAGTCGTCTTGTCTTGCCCCGGATGAACTAAATGCGATTTGTGCATTGATTCAATCGCTGGCGCTCGGCCGCTCCACGAAGCCCTTCGTGGCTCAGACGCAGGTTTGTTACATACCGCTTACATGCAAATCGGCCCCGAAATGCAATCTATTTTATGAGGGAACGCAAGCCTTGTATTTCCGCAAGATCCCTTGTGCTGACTGCTAGAGTTTGTTCTAGTAACGTTGCTGCTAGCCGTTGGATGTGCGTGCATGATGTGCCGCGAGACTACCCCAAAGACTGCATGAGGCTAGTGCTCTAGTGGCTAGTCTTGCCACGAATCAATTAAATGCCTTTTATTTGTGCACGTTTTCGATCGCTGGTGCACGACCGCGTCATGAAACCCGTCGTGGCTCTCAGTGCAGGTTTGTGTTACATATCGTTAACATGCAAATCGGCTCCGAAATGCTACCGCACGCTTTGTATTTCGGTGAGAACCCCACCTAAACCGTCCGGTGAAGCAAAGGCCTGCTTTAAAAAAAAAAAAAAAAAAGAGCGCGACCGTCCGTAGCTGTGCTTCAACCCCAAAAGCTGATACATTACTTTTCTGAGTGCCTCTACTGCGTGCAAACACCTTCCGCCGTGCATGTAGTGAAAATGATTTGTGTATAGGGGAGAAAACCTGGGCCAGGGGGCGCTGCGCCGCTCTTTGCGTCAGCGCCCTCCATGGAGACCACGTCAAAATCTACGCGCAGCCCGGCCGCGTCGTCTGCTCCCCGCCTTATAGAAAAGCATGCTGTCGTCTGCTCCGCGCTGCTTTCCAGCACGTGTTTGCGCGCGCGCTCGGTTGTTTCTCTCTTCCTCCGGCCGCATTGTGGCCGCCGTCGCGCTCTAACAAAGGGGGCAAGAAAAAAAAACAAATGAAAAAGTGACGGCGCGCTTTTTCGCACAACTCGTGAAAGTGTTTTTCTCTCCTCCCTTTCGTGTTGAAACGATGGTTGTCGGTTTTCTTTTTAGGTATGTCGCACCTCTGTTTGTAACTGGCGGTGTTGCAGCAGCCATCGCGGAACCAAGTCGGCCTCAAGAAACAGATATATGTCATTAATGCCATCACTCGGCGCTTATAAAGGGAAAACAGATACGTCAATCGTTCTATCCTCATACGCGATCCTGCTTCGGGAGCTCAAAACTGCGCATTCGCTAGAGATAACTGAACTAGG
Organism: Amblyomma maculatum; assembly: GCA_023969395.1. Classification (NCBI taxonomy): domain Eukaryota; kingdom Metazoa; phylum Arthropoda; class Arachnida; order Ixodida; family Ixodidae; genus Amblyomma; species Amblyomma maculatum. The sequence continues at coordinate 24,534 of JAJIZL010031088.1, forward strand.
GATTGCACAGCGTAGCTGTGGAATTAAGAAGACAAAGGTTTACTTGGAGAGATGTCCCCGCCTGCATGAAAAGTCGTCAGGCATTTGCTCGTTCTTCGTCTCGCGGAGAGAGGAAACTGTCGAAAAAATGGCATGCCTCGGCTTCTCGTCAGTGATCCAGGTCGTTAAGAAACCTCTCATCGTTAAAGGTAGATAAGTCATTGATTTCGGATGGCAGCGCCACAGCAGCGAACTCCCCCTGACCGCTGTCAGCAGGAACCATGGGTATACAAGGCGGCATGCTTTGTGCCTTTGTAGGGAACGCGTCCTAAACGTGCCGAAAACAGGCACCACGGCGCCGGCAGCATCGCCTAAAACGTCTGTCCCCAAAGAGTTTAATAGGCCCCTTTCAAGTGAGCAGTCACAAATGGAAAGGAAGCTCCCCAACCAGCGCCCGGAGCACTCGTCGCTTTGTACACGTCTATCAATTCTCAACGAGAAGGCTGGACCCTTCATTCTCTGAGCAACATGGAAGTGACATCAAGAGGTGCCGCCTCAAGTCCTTCAAAATACCTGTCGCTTGCCTCTGCCTTCGAGTACCGAATTCGCGTTCATGTTGTTGTTGTTTTTTTTTTGTCTGAGCCTGCCAAGAAGCGCTCTTTGAAAACAATGTCCGCGGCGATCAATTAGTCATAATTTCTCACTTTCGAAAGCACCGATAAAAAGCGTGCCTCCAGCCAGCCTCTATGTCAGCCGGGGCACAGAAAAAAGCAAAAATAAGAAACACCACTGGCAAAGAGCGCCGGCTTTGCGCGCACAGACGCACGACCATCCCCCCTCGTCCTGACTCTCCTTCTCCCGCTCCGCGTGCACGTGCGGCTGCCTGTAGCACGCGCTCCCGAGCGAGCGGGTTGCGCAGACTCCGCAGACAGCCGCGCGCTGCGCGGGCGCGGATGCGCGTAGGTTTTGTAGTTCCTCTCCGCTCCGCTGGAAACCGAGCGCTGACGTCGCGGAGCAAACTCCAGCTTTGGTTCCCTATTTTGCAAGTGCCTTTAAACAGCTCGTGCAGCTGTTGCTTAGGTATTGCAGCAATGTGGCACTGTTCAAAGCTATCTTGTTTGCTTCTTAGTTTCGCAGGGTAGTAGATAAGAGTGAAAGGGTGCTCACAGTGTCATAAATGGCAACATAGCATCAAATTGGTGGAAATTGCCACCACCAGCTGCTGCCTCTGAATACACTTTCTTTCCTTCAACATCAGGGTTAAAGGCCAGGGCAATCGCAAGTTTCGTTTCTTTTTCACTTATTTGGTCAGTAAAGAAAGTGTTGTTCCTCCTTCGGTGTGGGATATGGTGTTTAACTTCCATAAGTGATATAGAAAAACTGCCTATAAGAGACGTCATAGTGGACAGCTCTGCATTAATGCCATTGATTTGAGGTTCTTCGTGTGCACTGACATTGCAAGTGTGTCTTGAATTTCACCTTCATTGATATGTAACGACCACTATGGCTGGAACTGAACCCAGATCCTCGGCCTAGCATGTCTTAATATGAGTACTATTTTCTTTTGCAAATGCAATCCTTAGAAATGTAGTTTGTTGATTGCAGACAGCAGCAGAAACAAAGCCTAGCACAAACACAGACTAGAAATCACTTTTTTCACTGGTACACACTATGTTACTTTATCTGTGTCAATGTGATGTGGGCATTAACAAAATCAGCCTTGCATGTTACACACACTTGCAAAAATGTTTTTTTTTTCTTGCGAACAAAGTGGTAAATGTTTAATAATTTATTGGTACAATATATTAATCCATTTATTTCTGCTACCAGCCCGAAGTGCAATGTCTGGTGAAGGTATGTGTCTAATACTGATCAGTTAAGCGAGGCAAAATGCATGAAACAAAGTCTATTACTGTTTTCACATAGAGGAGAAGTAATTCATTTGTAGTCAGTGTGCACGAAGCAAGAAAAGTATTAACTTTGGCATGTTTTAACCTTGACAGTGTATTCCCTTGCAGCATACTTGCGCTCTTGCTGCCCATGCAGTCATGAGGGAGCTGCACTAGTTGCTACTGTTATCATATGGGCAAACTGTCCCGATGAACTAAAATGCTGGCAGGGGTATGTTGCTGTAGGTCACTGTATGTGAGCAATTCTTCCATTTCAAGTTCCTCGGCATTAGGTCTCACCACTCGGCCGACAAAACCTCGAGCGTGTTGATGAGCAGCCTCATTGCCTCGGTACCCTGAGTGGGCAGGTGTCCATACGAGTTCTATCTCTCTGTCGAGTCTGATATCCGCGAGGTTGTTTCTGGCAGTATTTGATATTCTGCTACGCGAGAAGTTACGTATGGCAGTTTTTGAATCAGTGACAATTATGTCCGCATCTGCTGTAGCGATGGCTAAAGCGATTGCGGCTTCTTCCTCCTGGTCCGAGTAGCGGACTTTGACCGAAGCAGCTGATACGCATTTACTTACTGTACTGCTTAATTACAAAGATAGCAACGGCACCGTCAGCCATATAGTAATCCAAGGCGTCGGTATACACCACCCCATCGTGATTTCGGTATTTTCTGTTTAGGGCCCTAGCTCTAGCTTTCCTCCTGCCTTCATGGAAGGAGGGATGCATGTTTTTGGGCACAGGTTTGGAGATAATTTTGTCGCCAGCTCCTCTTGGTAGTGGTCCTAGTGGTTGGCTAGTGGTTCGGCATTAATTCTCATGCAGTTGAGAATTTGTCTGCCTGCTTTAGAGTTTGTTAGTCTTTGTAGCTGCAATCAGCTCCTCTACATTGTTGTGTATCCCAAGTGAGAGAAGTTTTTCGGTTGCAGTGTTTCTGGGTAGACCTAGCCCAGCCTTGTAGGTGCTTCTAATGAGTGTCTAATTTCTCCTTGTCAGATTGAATGAGGCGGAGATAAGGGACAGAGTATGTGAATCGACTTAGTACAAAGGCATGGATAAGACGACAAATGTCAGCCTCTTTCTTGCCGTTACTCTGTTTATCAGTCTAGTGATTTATCGCACAGTCATTTCCAGCCTGTTGATAGTAACATTGCTCTTCCTATTGCTCTGGATGTAGAGCCCGAGCACTCTAATAGTATCGACTGTGGGTATGGGTAGTCCGTGCAGGCAGACTTTTATCTCTACTTTGTCTTTCGTTTTCCTTCTCACTGCTAGTAGTTCAGACTTATGTTGTGAGCATTTCAGCCCAATCTGGTTAGTGTATGACTGGACTACATTCACTGCTTCTTGAAGCGTTTCCTCTATGTGAGCGTCCGAACCTTTTGCTACCCACAAGGTGACATCGTCAGCATATAGGGAGTGTTGAAGATCTTGGATTTCTTCAAGTTTGGGAGGCAGACCTATCATTGCTAGGTTGAACAAGAAGGGAGAGAGGACTGATCCTTGCGGGGTTCCTCTGTCTCCTATTGCTATTTTGTCCGATGCAAGTCCTGCGATACTTAGCTCTGCCCGCAGTCCTTCCCGAGAGAAAGAAAGGAATGTAATTAAAGGTTTTGTTCCCTGCGTTTATGTTGGCGAGGGTTTGGAGAATGGCTTCATGAGAGACATTGTCGAAGGCTTTTTCCAGATCCAAGGCAAAAATCGCTTTGGTTCCGGTTTTGTTAGGGGGATCTATCACTTCTGCATGCAACTAAAGCATTACGTCCTGAGTAGAGAGTTGAGTTTTGAAGCCAATCATTGAGCTGGGCAGAAGGTCATTCTCTTCAGCGTAGTTCTAAAGCCTATTTAGAATAACATGTTCCATAAGTTTACCTAAGCACGACGTAAGAGAGATGGGCCTTAAGTTCTCTATGCTTAGTTTCTTTTTGTGTTTAGGAATAAAGACAACCTTCACGTGTTTCCACATCTGCGAAAGTTCACCTTTGTTCCAATATTCATTCATTAAGTCGTTAATTGCTGAGAGGTAGTATGTAAATGGCGAATTGCGGCCCAAATTTCCGCTTCCGCAACCTCTCTGTCGAAGTCTTCATTAGGAACCCCTTTGTACTCATAGGTAGCATTGGGGTTGCTACCGGTATTGAGATATCTGCTTCGGAGTTCGCTTAGCAGATTTGCATCTGTACTTGGGTATTCATATATGATTTGATTCATAATAGCATAATAATAACATATTGTGGAAGAAGGCTAGGTCAAGACGGCGAGGTCGTGGCGGCAAGGACAGCGAAACCTTGTCTAGCGTTTTAATCCGGTCACCAACCCAGGCACGCGCCGGAGCCGGCGCCGCGGGACGATGATGATGGTATGTACAAATGAAAGAAGATGATGATGGCATGTACAAATGAAAGAAGGTCCACAGAAGGCTCACAATATTAGCAGCGAAATGGCTGAACACAATCACTATAATATTTGGCTTTTGCTGTGCCTTGGTTGTATAGTCCTTCCCCCTAGCAATAGCAACACACTTTCACCACTAGTGCAGTCGTCGGCACGTCTACAATGCTGGAGAGGTGTGCTGCGGAGCGAACAAAGTGAAATTTTGTCTGGGCTGCTCTATTAGTGGTAAAGTGTAGCTGTCAGTGCAAGTAGTATGCCTATGCACCTTCAGTATAGCGCCATCATTGTTCCTAGAATTGGGCCCCTGCTCAAAAATTTCATTTTCTTTGTGCGACAGGTTGGTGTTCGAGCACTCCGGGCAGACTTGCTGACGTCTGTACATCAGTCTGTACATCAAAAGTTGCTGGTTTACCTCGTGCCCCCCACAGTACCAACCTTGTGCCATTGAACTCCTAGCTGCTTCCTAGAATAAAAAAATCATCAACTGCTGTTCACTGATAGTTTAGTCAACAGATGCACCAGTCACAGTTAGCGTGCTGCCACCAAGTAGGACTGAGCTCATTTCTAAGCATTATTTTAAATGTAAATTCCTTCAGTTCCATCATGTAATGAGTTACAGGACAAAAAGCAAAACGTTCTTTAATGCACACTGTATTAGGAACAAAAGTGTTCCTGTGACACAAACAGCCAGTGGTTAATAAAGCCATTCGGAGCTGCCTAGCTGTGTCATCGTGCGGAAGAGCTAGACTTTTTTCTATGGCTACAGTGGAGAATATGATGGGCTTTCGAGTTTTTCCTCCTCAGCTTATATCTCTCATTTTTTTTTGTTTACACCTTAGTGAATTTACGTCCTACGAGAACTGCAGATTGCAAACTTTTTATGGCTGCAATGTGCAACAACAATGGCTTTGCAAAATGAGTACATTTCTCACACCTTACAAAAGTTTAAACACCTAATCTTTTCGGCACAATGAAAAACATACTTCTAAGGTAATCATTCCATCAAATTTTTGTTAGAAATGCTGTAGAAAAGTTTTTACCAAGAATATTTTCATCAGTTGATGTTACTGATGTCTTTTGTTTGTATGAAGAAGCTGGAAACCATGATAAATGAGCAAAATGTCAATCACAGGCGGGCAAAAAGGATGTATTGAAAGCTAATATAAAAAGAAAGCTCTGCTGCCAGACATTCATTTTTTTTTACAGAAGAGAATAATATATATATGAGTTCCCGCACCCAGCCGTTATGGCACTGACAAACGCCTAAGTCTATGCAAGCATTAAATGACCGTGGTCGCCATTGCAGCCAAGAAATGCAAAACATTGTGGTTCCACTGAGTGACAGAAGCTAGACGCACTTCACTGGCGAAGTGAAGGGAGCATTTATAATCAGCAGAGTGCTGGCCAGAGTGTGCATAAACTAAAATAGAACATGAACACTCGTGAAAGAAAAAGAAAAAATCATGTGCACTCTAATACTTCACCGAGATGTGGCCATATGGTGGGATGCACCAGTAACGGCAAGGTTTCACAGCAATGTAATACTCTAGCTCATTTGATAAGATTTTCAGTGATAAATAAATTCTTTTGCTTCCTGTACTGCTGTCCTCAATTGCAAGGCAAGAACTTGCCATTTCCATCATAATTTATGACACATTTTGGTCTGTTAGTCTCTTGAATGTGAATGTGAAGAAACCACCTACACATATTTCCGCCACTTTGTGATTCTGCCAAAAACAAATTCCGATAAATGAAGATTACAATCAGTTCGCCACTGCGTTTAAGATAGTTAGTGTATAGTGAGAACTCGGTATTTTTCTGTATTTCTACCCAAGCATGCTTCGTGAATGTGCGGACAAACCCAATCATTATCCGAAAATTATCTGCATCAACTCAGCTGCGTTTTCAACTGTTGAGGACAGTATAAAAAAAAATTCGGAGTGAGAAAAGCATAACAGAGAGATTGCTGGCAACACTCCCAGGCTTTCCACATTAGGTGTACTGTAGATGCAAGATGTGTAGTGCTGAATGACCCTATAATTCGTCTCTTGTGCTTGATCGTACAAGTGCAAAACTAAAAGAAGTGCGAGTTGCTTTAAGGTCACTCATAAGGCAAAGCCACTTGCCTATGTCGCAAGGAACCCATCACAGAAAGAGCACAATACAGGAGCCTCGAGGCACAACATACACTGACACGTGACCAAGAGAAGATGGTTTGCACTTATCGTGTTAATACAGTTCTTTACAGCTTTTGCTTAACAAAACTTTTCAGCGTTGTATATAATTCATTATTATAAACTACCTAGCACTAGTTCTAAGGAAAGTTCACACTTTTACAGCCATCTTCTACAAAATATAACTTGCCAGTACAATAATCTCAAAGCAGTGCACAAAACAGCTTTTGATAACTGCATCTCCCGAATGCAATTTCAGCGATTTCAGAGAAAGTTGCAAATTCCCTGCAGTATACCTTTAACAGTGGCTCTGGCTAGAACCCTTTGGTGCTCCTAGAGGAGGACTAAAGGGTTTTGGTACAGCTGCTACTCTCACCACTCAATCGCATTCCAAGTGGCACTTGTGGTATTAGACCTATTGCCGCATTGGTTGGGGTTGACCCTTGTGAGCAATCTCAATATTCGGCTATGCACAACCGAATTAGTATACTCGGACGAACAAGGTTTAACAGCCACTGCTGTAGCTTTGGATCTCTCTATTTACATATAGTTGCTGTCTCTCCTACTTCCACCGTAATCTTTCAGGTAAAAAACGATTAAAGTAATAATTTTCCGTTGAATATCCTGTGAAACAACAATAATAAAAATTTCCATATGCTTTACTTGATTTCAATCACTTTTGGCTTTTTTCATATGCATGTCGTCACGAGCCATTCATTTTCCTACCCTTGTCTGTGCACGAAAGGAATGAAGTTGTTATAAAACTGCTGCATGGAAACCACAACAAAGAAGGAACAAATAGATGAAAGCAAAGCTGCATACATTTTTGTGATAATGAACGAACTAGTTCAGCTCGATTAAAGGAACAATGAAGAGGTATTTGCTGTGGCTATTTTCAGGTGCACTAACGATTAGTATTTCATCACTCATTTCCACGACACAAATTTTTAAGCTGGTTTTACTAACACAGATGGAGGTAAAAAATAATGCCCCTCCTTTCCCTTCAACTCGACACATGCCGATGAGAAAAGTAAAGAAAATGTCACAACCATTCCCCACTGTGGCCCATTTTGCCTGCATCATTTGGTCCCAGATGGCCAAGTTTATGTCAGTAGGGGGCAGCTAAGAGTAGCCCGTGAGATGATGTCCAAATAGACTGCGAAAAGCAATTTTGAGAAATTTGTAAATTAAAGGGGGTATGCAGAGACATTTAAAATTTGACTTGAATACCAACAAAAAAAATCCTAGAAGCGTACTGCATTACAATGACAATAATTACCTTTATAGGTTCCTTTTAGCATATTTCCTCAAAAATAAAAAAAAATCAAACCTTAAAAAAAAAAAACGCAAGAAAAGAGAAAAAACCTGGAAGACATCAGCCCTAATGCGATAGTTTTAATGGCTTCCCCTGCAGATCCTCATTACTTTACAACTCGCTGAATCACCAATTCCTGAATTTGTGACACTATCATCCCACACCTACTCATTAGCTTATACTCGTGAGCTACCACATTACGTGAAACACCAACAGCCATAGCTAAAAAAACCTGCTTCAACCAAGAACGTGCCTGCATGGCATATGAGTAATGTGCTTGACTCGTAATCTGTTTCATGCCTGTTTAGTACGGATGAATTACTCGAGCAGTTTTTAAATGGGCATAACAGGTTCAACTAGTCTAGGCTACACAGGTGTGGGCCTGCTGTGTTGCAGCTAGAGAAGAGATGCCATGTAACATCAGTTGTCTGCTCTGTGTGAGGAGGGAGACAACGGCTGCCAACCACTCCACTCGGCGCACGGCACTCGGTTGGGGCTCCCAGCTGGCTGCTCCGATCGATGAGGATACGATGCATCGGTGTTGTAGCTTGCGCTATCAATGGGAGATTCTTGTTACAGTATAGAAGGCTTCCGGTGGGTCCGATTCTCATTTCCCCCTCCATCTCAAAGAAGCTGCTTGAGTCAGGAGTTCTAAGTCGGCCATGTCTTGTGGCTTCGTGGCGACAGACAACCTGCTGACCAGTCAGTGCACGGCTTCTCACCTGCCAACTGCTACCTGCCAGAGGCATGCCCATGATTTTTCGCTCACATCAATATTGCTGCTGTTGCTGGACTTTCTGGAAAACGGAGTCTTTAAGCTATCATATCAAAACAATGCCGCAGAAGCTAAATGCTACTTGGGCTCGAGGCAAGGCTGGCATTATGCAAAAAGGGACAGGGGCCGAATACATTGTAGGCTGAAGACCTCAGGAGCGAAGGACGAGACAGCTGATAAGGATCTAGACTAGAACAGACCAGCCAACTGTGGTTTCAAGTGCCACTGCCAGCCGGCGTCCTTTTTCATTTTTCCAGCGGCCATGCTTTGGCCGCAGTCTTTGCGCAGCCAGGGGAAGGCGCTACACCATGAAACTGATTTGGAACTGGCTCGCTTTGCCGCAATGTCATTTTGACATTGGCATAGGTGAGCAAACATTTTGGTAGGACAAAAAGTCAACAGCAGCCAATCGGCCATCGAGCGAGCTTTATTCTGCACTCACGAGAAGGTACCACTCAACTGAATTCGCGTGGGAAGCCTGTAAAACTTTTAAAATTTAATTTTAAAAACAAAATTTTTGCAGTGTTTTGCAGAAAATTTGCTGTCAGCGTTATGGAATGTGTCAGCATCATGAGCGAAAAATCACATGCCATTGCCAGAAAAAAATATGCATCTCAGTGCAAAAAACACAGGAAGAAGAAAGGAGACAGACGCAGGGCAAATGCTTCAAAGGATGCAGGACGAAATGTTCATCCTGCGCCTGTCTCCTTCCTTCATCCTGTGTTTTTGTACCCGCAGTCATCATACCAATACCAACTAGCCCGTCTTTCCACTTTAACTTTGTCAGAAAGTAGTTGGCAGCTGTCATGGCCGGGCGCTTACTGGGTATCAGGTTGTCTTTATGGCAGAAGACTATACGGCATGGCCACTTAGGCAAGTGCTGCAAACTCAGACTTTGCCTTTGAGATAAGAGGGCGAGATCGGAATCAAGCCCTGCAAGACCCTTGGATCTTGAGTAGGACACACTGCTTCTAGGCCCAGGTAGGACAAAGGTCTCTCCCATATTTCTCGAATTAACCAGGTCCTGCACTAGTTGAATCAACTTGACCCCTGCAAATGTCTTAGCTTCATCAGTCCACTTAAGGGCAACGCTTGGCATCCGTTGGAAAAAGAAATTGTTACCTTTGCAAGCGGAAAGGACTATTCCAGTTAATGCAAGAAGGAAATGACCCCGTACTAAACATTGTCTCCGTTATGTCAGGCCCGCTGTAATGTTAATACTGTGTGGAAGTGGTGCTGTTGAATACAAGTGTGATGTGAGTGGTGCCCTAGGAGACCTAGCATATCATTGAAAAATGGGGGTAAATGTGCGTCAGTGCTTGAGAAAGTAGGTTTTGACATGTGGCAAACGCAACGACAATCAGGAAAATTTGTGAAGCATTTAACACAGCCCAGAAAGGCATTTTCATAGGTCCTTTATGACTATCATTCGGCAGGAAAGAATTCATGTTCATTGCAGGCACAGGCAAGCAAAAGAATGAAGCAGATGGACATGCTCAGAGGTATCGTCACACCCCTCACAAAGCTTCAATTGCTCGATTAAGCTAGTACAGTCACAGTCTATAAAGTTGTCCTACCTGCTTGAAGCTGATAAACATGCTGAGCTGATGAGTGCTTCAATGGTAATATTCTAATGCAAGAAGTTCACGGAGGTGGTCTTTCTGAGCACTCAAGTCAAATTTCAAAGCTTTGCAGATAATGTTTAAAAAGTGCTCCTGGCAACTGCTCGCAATCAAATAAGGTGACGCCTCTCGTGCGCTCACTCTTCAATGATGTTATTGGGGTCTGCTGGGTGCACAAAATAACTGGACACTCCCAGGTGATGCAGGCAGGCAGGCGGGACAGGGCATGGTGGCATGCGCTGAGTTGATGGGGACAAGAGTAATTTTTTGCACCGATACGATCAGTGCTAATGCAGGTAGCTTGAAAATGTTTGCATTGCAGAGGTACTGATTGCTTGCACGCGTTTTCTAGTTTTAATAAATGGCTTTTCGTGGGCCCTTTCAGTAACAATTCTACAGCAATTATGTGCGAGACGAGACACTTATTTAACAAACACAGTTCCACTGTAAAGATATGAATGTAGCCTATACCATGTTTTGTCATAACTCACTAGGCACGTCAAGGTGTTAAATCATTTGCATGAAATGTCAACCACAATATTGCACATGAAAGAACTGAACAATTGACTGCTACAAACTTGGCTTGACACTGCATTTAATCTTTGTTTCATCAAGATTTCTGATAACAGGAAACTTTTTATGAGGCAGTTTGAGTCTAGAATCATGAGGCAGTTTGAGTCTAGAATCAATGTGTACCTGTTAGCAAGGTATGACTAATTGTACTGGTGTTATAAAATGCTTTGGAAGCAATAATGGGCACACAATGCATGCTCATAACTGGGAGGTGAAAGAAGTTTGCTCGTGAGAACTTTATGCAAAACTGTGCAAAATATGAGCGCTCGTTACATTTGTGCAGTTGTGGAAGATGGTGGCTTAATTATTTCTTCCTTGTCCCTACATTTCACGCAATTACCTTTGAATCAAGATTGCTGAATAATTGAGCTATAATTCAGTTTGCAGCATGAAGTTCATACTTACATAGAGAGCATGTACTATGGTTGCATTATCTAGCTCTCTTATTTTGCGCATTTTGAAATGCAGCTTTTGAAATTTTTCACAAAGCCATGGCAGCACTCGCGCATCGTCAGAGTATCACCAACGAAACAGCCGCAGGCATCTGAAAAAAGCTGCAGTACGCTAGTCGTTTTAGGACAGCAGGCCCCGTCTCAAATATTAGGTTGTTTAGAGCCTTGCCAGAGACGTGTGCTTCGGAATAAGCCCTGAGCTGCGTTCTAGCTACAACACCCGTATGGAGTCCTAAACGAAGGGTCATCTTTTAGTTATCACTGCATGGAACACACCGCGCCTACGCTGCTCGTCGTCCTCTGGTCTCCGTCCGCTGGTCTGAACCATGATCCACTGCCGAAGTTTACAACGTTCCTGATGATGAAAGCTCTATGGCTCCACTTTGATGATGTCCGAATTCAAAACCACCGTGTACAAGTTTCTTCCCGTGCTGCGCATGGTGCTGCGCCACAATGCGCCATGCTGCTAATGTCGCTGTGGTTGCGTTGTGTTGCTACGCTGCTACCTATTGACTGCCTGACTACTGCTACTGTTCACATACAATCATGTGCCTTTAGACACATTACAAATTATTTTGTTTACTCGTCATAACACAAAATACAATATAATTCACTACTTTGCGTGCATGTTTTGGAACAGTTAAATGTGGCTATATTTGACACATTTTGTTTTTTCTCTTAGTGTCATTGATGTTATTTTGCAAGATGGCTGCGCCCAGTATAGCGAGCTCGCTATCTCCTCAGAATATCTCAGAGGTTTGTTTTGCTCCTCCCGGTTTGCAAAGCATTTCTTTTGAAATTAACCTTAAACGAGTGTGGAAACAGTTGCGCTGCAAGTTCACATTTTTTCCCAGCAATAGTGCTGAAGCGATGTTGGTTTTCTGATGACCACTTCAGGCACCGTCTGCTTCCACATTAAGCCGGATTTTAAACTATTGGCTTTCGTGAATTGTCTTGTGCTTACGGAAATGCACTACAGATATTTATGTTCTGAATGTATGCGGTTTTCACGGACGCGGTCCGCTGTTACCATAGGGTGTCTACGGCTGTTGCCGCATGTGTTGCCCGCAAGTACTTGGCTCTGGCTAGTAGCATAATGTTGATCCGAGTTTTAAAGCGTCTGCCTGTCTGGTTTGACTGCACTGGCGCTAGATCCATATAGTTCTTTGGTGGTGCCACGAAATGTGCGTCATTAATTGAAGTTTCTACTGTTATACTTGTACAACTGCTTCGAGATTTGAGCGCTCATGCTTCAGACTGTTCGATTGAGACTTGTGCTGTTAGGCAAGTTGGTTCGACTTCAAGGCCAAAATGGACA
>JAJIZL010031090.1:2970-48743 GCA_023969395.1 Amblyomma maculatum
AACAAACTGTTAAATTAATGATCTCAATACACTCATTTTGCATCGAAGCATATACATCAGCTTGCAAGTACATAGTAAAACCTTGCACAAGAATTACCTTTCTTACGGCAACAAGTCATCCTAAAAAGTACAAATACTACGCCAGACACAAAATCAAAATGTTCACAGATTTCGCTTGCACAGCAATGATTGCAGTACACAAGCAAGAACTTGCACACAACTCTCAATCACAGCTACACAGCAAGTAGACATACTGAACCTGTGTATGCCAACTAGCAACTAACCGCCGCATTTGCAAATTCTTCTTTGATTTTATATAGAAGATGAAAGTAACCATGAGAAAACATGGTGTGAACAGAATTAAACATCATATTTCAAATATAAATGACTATCATCAAGTCGGTAGTTTGCCCAAATTAACCACACGCGAACCTGCTAGACAGCAACACATCAATCAGTGCGTGTGTCCTGACATCCAGAAAGTGTAGCAGGAAGGATTTAACATGCAGGCACATGAACTTCATAGGATCAGGTAGCAGAACCTATACAGAGTCACACTCATGAATTCTAGCTCGTACAAATGACAAGAAAAAAAGCGTCGGGGACACCAAAACAAATGAAGCATAGGACGACTCGCACCAAAACGCAGACAGACAAGATGCGTCTACCTCCACAGTAGAGGGGCACATTGTTTGGCAGTGGTTTTGACACTCGCATTTCTAGACGTTAAATCCAAAGCCTCGACAGCTTTCCCTTCTTTCTATTTAGGTTTTCAGTACAAGGGGAGAAGGATGCCGCCAATAGAAAGTAACAAAAAAAAAAGGTAAAGGAAGCACAGGGTCAGTGTAAACATGGTTCAGCAGTCCAAATCTCAGTCCTCCTTTCTTTAGACACAGCAGCACACAAAGTGAGAAACGATTTTTACATTCCATACTTCCGCTATGGGCACACAGTTGTCAAGGGCTCCAGACCAGATGAAACCATGTGAAGCCTATTATCACGCACAAAACTTTTTACATACAAGCATTTCTGCACCTTGCCTTGATCAAGATGTATCAAAGCGCCTGTGTACCAAATCAATTGATCTGTCTTCAGCAGAAGGACCCCACATCTTCCGAATCAAAGTGGCCGATCTGTTCATTAGAAGTTGCCGTTTTGTCTTTATTAGGCATGACACGAGACCACCAAGGAATGTCATCTCCGTCCGCAAAGAGTTAAGCATCCACCACGATGGCTCTGCGACTATGGAATTTGGCTGCTTGACCCAATGTCATGGGATGAAATCACAGACATGAAAGTCCCATTTTGGTGGAGGCAAAATATAATGTGCACATTAAAAATCCACGATGGTCAAAGCTGTTTGGGAGCCCTCCATCCCCATGTCCCTCGTTGCCTACAGGATGTTAAACCAGAAAAACGTAGGCTCGACTCAAAACATAGCAATGATGTGTGTCGAACCAAATCAGCTTTCACAATGTGATGACTGGATGAAGTAAAAAATAGAGCATTTAGAATTTAACTCACTACTACTTGAAGGCATTTCAGACAATGCTGAGTTCAGCTTCTCCTTACCCTTACAAGTGAGGTTGATAAAACAATTACCAAACTGTCAAGCTACAAGAGAAAATTGCGTGCAGTGAAAATGAATTAAATTCCAGATGTCGCATGAAACCTTGGCAAAACAGATGGAGAAGCTACAACGACTGTAAGGAAGGTGCGTGATGTTGCTACGCAGTGGCTACATTCTTTTCTTAGGAGTTTACCCGACAGACCAACAGACTTAATGAGCATTGATACCAAGACAAAACAGATGAACACAAACCTTAACCTCATCAGGCTGCACAGTGTTTCTCCTTCATCAAACCTGACTTTCAACTTTAAAGGTCGCACTGCTCCTATTGGCTAAACCTAAGCGCTTTCTTTTTATTACAAAATTATCGATGAGGAGTGATGCTCTGGTATTCAAAACACATTTGAAATGTGAAAATGCTCCTTCATAGTTAGGTTAGGTTAGCAAATGGAGGTGGGAAAATCAAGTGGCAGGAAACGACAGTGGACAAGGAATCCAAAAAATACCTTTCCTCTGTCTGCCAAGAGAGCACGACTTTCTTATCGACAAGCAACACGAGAAAAAAAGTTGGTTCAAAAAAAAAAATTCAGGCAAAGGACAAGGGAAAAATCACAAGGAAGGTAGCCGACAAATGTAGAGACAGGAACTTGGAGGACAAGGCAGCAAGACGTGTGGTGCTTGACATTTACTTTTTACACACAGATTAGTGGCACACACATTTAAATGGGTTGTGGCACAACGTGCACATCGCCATAACGATATTACGCAGAAAAACACTTTCTTCATGGAAAAAAATGCAATACAAGATATTTAAGAAACAAATATACATAAGTATGAACACATGCCAAAGCATGTTACGAGTCCGAGCATCTTTGTCCTGCAGACCAATGTAACATAAAATAAGTCATTGAAATTCACACACAAGCACAGTGCTCTTGGTAGTTCTTGTGACATTCCAGGAGACGTGGCAGCATTTTGGAAATCCAAAGCGAGCTGTCAAAAGTGATCCTCTGAAGAGTGCAGTCTGTGCCATTATCAACCACAAAATCACACCAGGAGAGTCCAGTCAAAGCCATTTGCCCCTGGACCTGGTAAAAGTACTTGTGCGTTGGTTTAAGAACTCCATTCTTCAGGTAGGGTGCCGTATTCACAGCATTTTCTAATTCCTCACCCCGTTCCTTGGCAGCTGAGAGGGTCTTAACTTCAAGGAGACCAAAATCTCCTCCCTGCTCTACAACACGGTCAGGCGTTGCACCAAGAACAGGGACACCAGGGTTGACGCACAACCCACAACAGTAAATCCTAACTGGGACCTTTTTCTTGTCTATGTAACGCTGCACGGCTGCATCTTCATTCCTTAAACCATCAGCCATGTATTTGGTCTGCATCTGGCTAGACCCGAACAACCTCTTAAAAAACTTCTCATCAGCTGGCTTCTTCCGTGACACCACATCTCCAAAGTGTGAAGCAGTCAGGCGCTTGGATCTCTCGAAGCTCCATGTTGTAGAGCCGCTCTGCATCCTAGTCGCTTGCTCAAGGGCCCATGAGTCTTCTAAAGTAAGCTCACAGGAGCCGAACGTGTACCCAGCTGGCACATGCTCAACCCACAGGGCTTGCACCGGCAACCTGATTGGCATCTGGCTGAGAGCCTCCTCCTGACGTGTTCTTTTCACTTGTACGGGCTGAAAGTGGTTGTCCTCCAGCGTCTTGCATAGCATGGCGTTTGGAATATTTTTCTGTGTCTGATACATTCTCTTAATATGGTCTTCTGTTACTGTCAGAGAAACTGTGGTTTCTTGAGTTGCATACCTGCCAGCTTTCATTGGCATATGTTTCACAAAACGCAGTTTTGAGAACTCGCGTGTGTGCACGTTGGCCTTCTTTGCCCCAGTACCCCATGCTCTGGGTTTGTCTGTACACGACTGTGTGTCTTGCACGTAGGCTGCCCCAGAGCGCTTCAGGTCTAATACAAACCATAGAATTGCTACTACATGTTTACAAACACCTGCAGCTCCAGCCCGGCAGTTGCAGGTTCCTTCGTCCACAGTTCCATTTGACGAGAGCACAGCAGCAGTGTTATATAATTTTGCCAAAGAGAATGATGCCTCCACTGTTGCTTTAAGAAAAGTGGATCTGTCAGCCTTGCAAATAAGAACATTGTGCACCTTCTCTGCTTTGAACATCCTGTATCCGCTTACAGTATGCTTCTGAGCACCACGTGAATTCTGATGTGCCAAGATTCCTTGCTCTGAGAACCCATCTGGAACGTCTTTTAACTGTTTTGTCCATGGCCCTTTCGGTAGCCTTGCTTGGAGAGGAAGTGCATTATGAATGGCTTGCAGTGGTACCTGCAACATGGGTATAAGCAAGTGTCAAAATGTTTTCTTTGGCACTCCACATATAAACAGAGCATGGAAGCATACACAGCTGATCATGGCATCACCAATGCGATCTTGAAATAAAGTATTCATTCATTGTGTCTTGGTTACTTGTGGCAAGCATGCTTGAAAAGCAACGCTGAACCCATTTCATTTACTACGCGCGGTCGTGAAGAATGTTGCACAAGGACGGCCTCGGTAAACCACCAGCTAACTAAAACTCCGAGGCCGCCCAAGTACAAGGTACTGGCGCGTCCATGTTTTTCACGTTAGCAAAATATCCGCCGCAGTTTTTTTCGACCGCGTTCGCGTTACTTGTAGCCACCGAGGCACGTTCATATTTTGGCTGCGCCTATCTGCACTCCACGGTAGTAACAAATGGACACCGCGACCGAGATAGTACGAGCCGTCAAACTCGTTGAATATGGCACAGACAGCAACTACTATTTGTATCGCAAAAATATGCTCAGCTACACACAATGTAACAGTGCTTGTTGGTTCTGCTTCGCACTTGCTGCGTGCTATTCGAACAACACTATAGGCAAGAAAATGCGCTCGCACAAGCTAAGCACCAACTCAACTACTACTTTCTTCCAAGATGTACTCATTGAACGAATGCGCTGTCCGTTTCTTTCGACGATATACTTGTTTCAGACTCGTCCGTAGACTAAATAGCACGCTATAACCAAAAGATTGAATGGGCAGTGCGCGATAACGACGTATTTTGCTAAAATATAGCGCGTACATTCTCACAAGACTATGTCGCACTGTTGCAACAAACATGAATGCGTACGCTACGTACTACGCCTGCCGCCGGGACAGCCGCAGAAACTTTGAAGGTTCGCGACGGGCGACCAGTAAATAAATGCACTGTTAGCGCGCGCTTACCAGCAAAACACGCCTGCTAGCCGTAGGATCGCGCTCGTGCCTTCTGAAGCATAGCTAAAACTATACACTGGCACATGTGCGCGCTTCACGAGCGCTCACGTGCGAAAATACTCGCTTCGCGCTCGTAGCGTCGGCTGCAAAACCACAAAAAAAGTTGTACGGCAATGCAAAGATCACTTGCGCGGCGCAAGCATGCTACAAAAGCATTGCTAGCATCCCAAAAAAAAGTTTTGTTTACCTGCTTTTGCGCGACGTCCATGTCGAACCACTCCTGCGCCGGATCCTGCCCGGCAAGCCACGCTCACAATTCCCAGCCTGCTTTGCGGCGGTCGCGTAGGGGGCGCGCGCAACTTTCCGAAATGGTCCATTGACCATGCCGCCCCGATCAAGCGTCGCCGTCAGCGTAGGAAGCACAGACATCGAAACCGCTGAAGGCATCGTCGAAGGAAATATCCAATTGCTCTTAGAACGAGGTATCGGCATCGCAAGAGGCATCGCGAAATTCCGGAGAGGACAAGCTCAGGTGCTGGTAACAAACTTCACTGAAGAATACCGGCATCTCAACAAGGGCACGACCATCGCTTTTCTCGACGAATTAGCGGACCTCAGAGACGTATTCGCCCTCCACGACCAACCAGTGGAATATGCACCGGACCAATTCCGTCAGCCCACATTTGACATCAACCCAGTATTGATCCACAGCAGGAAAAACCAGATTCGCAGCCTTCTTCGAAGCTACAGGGAGTGCTTCTCGTCATCATCGAAGGTACGACAAACACCACCGGCCAAGCACCGCATTATAACGGACGAACACGACCGACCTCTGCGCCAAAGCCCTTATCGTGTATCGCCGCGAGAACGGCAGGCCATTCGCGATAAAGTTGAGAAAATGCTGCGTGATGACGTAATCCAGCCATCGAACAGCCCCTGGGCGGCACCAGTCGTTTTGGTAAAGAACAAAGAAAGCACACTTCGCTTCTGCGTTGATTACCGCCGCTTGAATAGCATAACGAAGAAGGATGTCTACCCGCTTCCCCGCATCGACGACACTCTCGACCGGCTCTGCAATGCAAAGTACTTCTCATCGATGGACCTGAAGAGCGGATATTGGCAAATTGAGGTCGACGAAAGAGATCGCGAGAAGACCGCATTCATCACACCGGACGGCCTTTATGAGTTCAAGGTGATGCCATTTGGCCTCTGCTCCGCACCAGCTACGTTTCAACGAGTAATGGACAAAGTCCTGGCAGGCTTGAAGTGGCAAATTTGTTTGGTATATTTGGACAACGTTGTTGTCTTCTCGTCAAACTTTGAAGACCACCTAAGACGACTACAGACAGTGCTGGAAGCCATCAAGTCATCGGGACTAACGCTAAAAACAGAGATGTGTCACTTCGCCTACGAAGAACTCCGGTTCCTAGGTCACATCGTTAGCAAGGATGGTATTCGCCAAGACCCGGAGAAAACAGCTGCAATCGCACAATTCCAACCGCCTGCCGACAAGAAAGCTGTGCGCCGATTCCTTGGGCTGTGCGCTTATTATCGGCGATTTGTCAGAAACGTTTCGCGGATCGCCGAACCGTTGACGCAGCTTACAAAGGCTGACGTACCTTTTAAATGGGAAGCGCCACAAGGAGAAGCCTTCGACGAACTTAAGCGCCGCCTGCAATGCCCTCCTGTATTTGGCCACTTTGATGAAAACGCCGAGACCGAAATTCCTATCGACGCGAGCAGTGTGGGCCTAGGAACCGTCCTCGTCCAGAGGAGTGCCGGACAGGAGAAAGTAATCGCCTACGCTAGCAGGTCCCTCACAAAAGCCGAAGTCAATTACTCGACGACCGAGAAGGAGTGCCTTTCAATCATCTGGGCCACTTCTAAGTTTCGTCCATACCTATACGGCCGACCATTCAAGGTTATAAGCGACCATCACGCGCTCTGCTGGCTGGCTAATTTGAAAGATCCTTCCAGCCGCCTTGCCAGATGGAGCCTACGACTTCAAGAATTTGACTTGACTGTAGTCTTTAAGTCGGGCCGGAAGCATTCCGACGCAGACTGCTTATCCCGCGCTCCCGTCGATGCTCCCCCGAAGGACGATGATGACGATGCCTTTTTGGGACCGGTAAGAGCCAGCAGTTTCGCAGAACAACAGCGATCAGACCCTGAGCTGAAAGCGCTAGCCGGTTACTTGGAAGGAAAGACCGCTTCCCCTCCTGGTGTGTTCAGGCGACATTTATGATCCTTCACGTTAAGCAATGGCCTCCTCGTGAAGAAATTCGCACCTAACAAAACCGCGCAGCTTCTCGTAGTGCCTAAAACCCTTCGGCAAGAAATTCTGCAGGCGTTGCACGATGAGCCCACAGTAGACCACCTCGGATTTGCACGCACGTTGCGTCGAATCCAGGAGAAGTATTACTGGCCGCGACTGCCTGCCGAAGTTGCCCACTACGTGAAGACGTGTCGCGAGTGCCAACGACGCAAGACGCCGCCGATCAGACCAGCAGGACTACTAAACCAGATTCCGCCCCCAATCCTGCCCTTTCAACAAATTGGGATGGATCTCCTCGGCCCCTTTCCATCTTCGTCTATGGGTAACAAGTGGATCATCGTGGCCACTGACTACCTTACCCGTTACGTCGAAGAAAGAGCACTACCAAGTGGTACCGCGGCAGAAGTCGCCAAATTTTTTGGCAAACAAATTCTCTTGCGTCACGGCGCCCCAGAAGTGCTCATCACGGACAGGGGAACGGCGTTTACGGCAGAGTTGACGCAAGCCACCCTGAATACAGTCACACAAGCCATCGATGAACAACTGCGTACCATCCCCAGACCAATGGCCTTACGGAGCACCTGAACGAAACGATCGCTATGTACGTAAGCGCTGAACACAAGACCTGGGACGCCATCTTGCCGTACGTGATCTTCGCGTATAACACGGCAGTCCAGGAGACGACCAGAGCGACCCCGTTTAAGCTTGTGTACGGCAGAGAGCCCACGACGACGTTCGACGCAATGCTGCCGCACGTAACCAGCGAAGACAACCTTGACGTCGCCGCCTACCGCAGCGTGCAGAAGAAGCCCGACGACTCGCACGGCTGCGTATTAAAGACCAACAGCGCACCGACAGCCGACGATACAATTTACGACGACGCCACGCAGAGTACAATCCAGGAGACCAAGTGTGGGTTTGGACACCAACTCGCCGTCGCGGATTAAGTGAAAAGTTGTTGCGTCGATACTTTGGGCCATACAAAATCCTTCGCCGCGTCGGACCGCTGGACTATGAAGTCATTCCCGACGGAACGTCAGCATCACAATGGCGACGCGCACGCCCAGAAATTGTAGTACATGTTGTACGACTGAAGCCATATTACGCGCGTTAAAGAATCTGTGGTGTTTAAACTTTGCAGTGTTTATGTTTAAGTTTCTTTGTTTTGGAACATCGAGGCGATGTTTTTTTTTTTTTAAGGGGGGAGTAATGCCGCGAAACCTTCAAAACAGTATTTGTTGTTTTTTAACAGCCGCCGGCATACAGGCTTATGACTCTGATTCTGGACCGCGTATCAGTTCCGTAATCTTTGTTTGTTAATGCGCGATGTCGCGAGTCACACCTTTATCAGTTTTGTTGTAGCGCAAGATGCACCGAGATCTCTCTCGAAGGTTCCGGCCACTCGGGTGTCTTTCCACAATGTTCCAGCCCGTGCTGGTAGCTGTTTGCGACGTTATCTAGATTGTTCTGTGCAGCCTTTAAATTGAGCGTTGACGAGTGTGACGGGCATTCTTTGTCCGACGACCGCCGAGCAGGTTTGTTGCTATCGCCGCCGCCGAGTTGCTTAGTTCTTTTGTGGGCGCAAGTCAGCCCAATAAAGAGTTTCTTCAGTGCAATCATCGACCCTTCATTTGTGTCGCCGACCTTGTCACCCCTACGTGACAAGTTTGACCATGGTCAGTTGCCTGTGATCTTCAAGTTAAAGGAATAGCCGACGAGACCTAAACGCAGAGTATGCAGAGATATACCGCGAAACCTTTCACGGTGCAAGTGAATATTCGAGGTTTTCTCTCTCCTCGATTTTTCACAGGTTCTTGTTGTTCCTGGCGACGTGTCCGTCGTAGCTGACTGCGCAAATGTGGTGCACAAAACTGCGGAGCACTTTGGAAGAATCGATATCCTCGTAAGTACATAGACATATTTTGCGTGGAGAACGAGAACTCTTTAGGAGTACCGATGCCAGTTTAATAGTATAACTACGATTTCTTAACATTCCTAATCACGAAGCATCTAATTTCAGGATTCGTGGCCGCAGCTTAGAGTGTGGCTGTGTTTAGAGTTCAAAGGCAGCTCTTTCTTGAAAAGGGAGTTCTCGCCGCTGTTAGCTGCTCGCTCTTATACGTATGCAGCAGCGCATTTTTAGAATCCTAAAACGCCGAACATTATTTTAGCACAAAATTGTAACTGTATCACAAATCATTTACAAGATGCAAATGGTACTTGACGACACAACTACAGAAATCAAAAGTCACGTGTAGCTGGAACGCGCCACACAGAAAGGCTTTTCTGTCGGTTGTGCGAAATCTTATATTCGCTTCAGAATAGAATATTAAATCCAATTAAGGAAGAAAACCTGAATAGCCAATCGATGTAGAACTTTGTTCTGTAGAGCAGACATACTCAGTGTTTTCAAGAGACCAGGAAAGGTGTTCGAATTATCCGACACTTTGAATTATCGAATTTCTGTAAAGAACTGACGAGAACCGTTTGCTTCACAGAATTTAATTGTATGACCACTTGGAATATGGATGTCTATGCAACTTAGATGAAAGCTAAGCGATAGCTATGAGATTTCGCAATTTCGTCAGGTGCTTTGCTTTTCGCACACTATCTGGACTGTCGACCTGGATCCTGAGTGCCACGGCGTCCCATTTCGCAGTGCGCCACTGTAGTAGTTGTGCCTATTAGTAAAAGCCACTATCGCGTTTTGAGTATCATTCACCACGCGGACTTTGCAGTGAAACTCCTGCGGTGAGCATTCTGAAAACGAGAATGGTTTGCCTACTTAAAGCGCTTAAGCAGCACATGGATGCGAGAAAGCGAAATATGTATAGATGATGCAGCGGCATGACGTCGTCCCGAAATATAACTCACGCTCAAAGCAATGTCCGAAAAGGCCAAATTGGTCGATGTACGCACCTTATAGCAGCGGCTGGAATGTTCGGTCATTGTTATTAGAATCGTATTCTCTTATTCCAGTATTCGTCCATCACTGCATTCTTGTGCAGCCTGTACCACTAGCCTGCACCCCATAGCCCTGCTCTATGTGGAAGTACTAGAACATCAATTTACTAATATTTTGGTGCTTCTTAAACATATGTGGTTAGCGAGAATGAATGCACGGTTGTCAACAAGGTAGTGGCGCTCACAGACGCCCACATATGTGCTAAGAAACAGGGAAATCTTTTTTCATTCTAGTAAGCCTCCTTTTCACATAAACACGTTGGAGCGATGGACTTACTACAAAGCAATGCCTACATTTTAATTCACCGTTCATGCCGGCAAAAGCTTTTGGAAGTTTGACACGAACCCTTAGCTTATGGATAAAAACACGACTGTCTGCTGGGTGCGACAGGCCCTAGCCCTGCGCCCAATCATTAATCAGTAAGTCAAGGCATTTGCAGTCCTCCCAAGCGAGATGGGAAATTTTACTGTGAAGCCACACATGTGATTAAAATTCCAGGGGTTAAAAATTCCATCGCCATTCCAGATTCTTAGCGTTTGTTAGAATATTCTTGTTATATTTTCGAATCGGAGTAAATCAGTATACGCTCCTTTCCGCGCCTTTAAAATTGCACTGCCATCACTGTTGTCCTTTGATGCAAGGGCTTCTCTGTCTAGGTGAATAACGCCGCTGTTATTGGCAGTGGAACTACGGACAGCGCCTCTTTGGAAGACTACAGCCACGTGTGGAACACAAACCTTCGTGGCCCGATCTGCCATATGCAAAACGCTCTGCCCCATCTGCGCCAAACTAAAGGTGCTCTTTATGATTGAGATTGCAAAAGAAACAAAAAATAGCTAAACTCGGTTACGGGTTAATTGAAATATTCGGTGGGAAGCAAATCTTCACTACGCTAGATGGAGCCGCGTTTTACGTGTCTGATAATTTGATCCTGAAGTGGCCTTGCCAGATACTGCTCCTTCTCTATAGAAAAACTCCATATCGCAACAAACTGGTTTTCACCTGTCCTATATTATCCCGTATAAATCTCATACCGGTGTGGCCAGTCCTGGTGTAGTTTAAACTGGTTAATACCGGATAGGCAATTTCCAATATGAATCACAGACAGGATGTACCGGTCTGGAATAGATCTAGTACCGGATAGACTATTTCTGCTTTGCATCTCAAACAGGAATATCAGTCTGATATGGTTCTGAAACAGGATGGATCGATCCTCTATGGAGCTAATATACCGGACTGACCCTGACCCTGTCCAGTTTAACTGGATGTAATCGTCATGTTTGGAACTGATACCTGTCAGAGTACTTCGGCTTCTCAACTGAAACCGGCCCTATCGATGAAGGTCGACCAGAATGAATATGCCGGCGCTTGCCAGCGCGCTAAATAAGCATAAAATCATGCATATTATACGTGACAATTTTTCTGTATATGTGGAGTACGCGTTGTTTAACAAAAACATCGAAATAACTAAGTCATCGAAGTGTGCGCGAGCAAGTACATACGCGCATCGCGTCGCTTTTGCGCGTACAACAGTCGCTGCAGCTTGTCCGATCTTGCGATGGATACCCATATCTGCGACCTAAGATCTGCTGCCTTCAACACAAAAGTGCAAGGATGAACGTAGCGTTTTGTTAGCGAGGACAAAATACGCTAGAGAATAAATAAAACACATTGCTGAACTTCAAAATATGTACAGATAGCGGTATGTAGGGTGACGCTTCCTCGAGTATTTGCAAAACACTAAGTCGTTAATGTATTCATTGACTTCGCTGCTCCGCTGGCAGAAAGTGAAGCTAAAACACACAGCATTACTAGTATATTTTACAATGCTTGTATTGTACGCGGAGGAATTTCCAAAAATTCCATCGCATTTTTGCAACCTTCATCTGGGGGTCCGGCTGGGAGTGAATGTCCCGAACGAACCTCTTTCGAAGAGTAGATGACGGGGGCTCTGGCCTTTGTCATTTATATGTAAGGCAGATAGTGCTGTGCTTAAGGTTTCTGCGCAGACAACGACATCCCTTTCTTCATTCTTATATCCAATACATACTGCCAAACGCCTTACCGGATTTAATAGCTTCATCAAGTGAGGGGGGTCCTTATGGTATTTCGCGCTATCTCCGAGAGGCGGTGGCGTCTTATCGCTTTCTTGTCATGCGTTTCACCAGGGAGTACTTGCACACAGTAAAAAGAAAGCAACTAAGAAAAAATCTGATTGACATGATGTACTCCTTCTTTATCGGCAAAAGAGTCGTCATCACATGTGAACAGCTTGCTTTAATTCTATATCTAACAAATTTGGTGTAAAATCGGCTGCCACTGTGAATACTGGGTGTGCAGAAACCGGCGGGCTTTTGTGTTCCTCGACGCAATCGCTAGAACCCGATAAAGCGCTCTGCCGCAGAACGCCGCCACCACTTGAGGCCCCTCTTGGACATAATTAAGCGCTCTTGGGTCTTTTTTTTTTTTAGTTATAAGAAATTGAAGGGTACTTTCACTTGTTACTTGAGGTACACACGTAGAGAGAATGAAGGAAATTAAGGGGCGATTCGAGGGCTAATAATTATTGAAGTGACTGGCAACTCTTAAGCTGAGTCTCCCTTATCTTCTTCACTCGCGCAGCATCACTTGTCATGCTCAGACATTCTTTCACTGGGTTTTGTGTCCCAGCTTGAGCAATGTGTCCCGACACAGCACTCCTCCATTGATAGCCAGAACTAACAACACTGAATGTTGCTCGTGAGCAGCGTCTGTGATGGCTTCCTTTTGAAAATAAAGCGTGGCGCCACTGTAGATTAGCTGCCTTGGTTGCCCCGCAAACTTGTTACCTATTCTGACACTGTGGAATGTTTTTCGCTTCATTCTAGAAATCAAAGTAAGCAATGGGTGGCAGTGTGATCTTGTATCACGCATCACCATCATGAACCACTGCTCACTGAGCTGACGCAGCTTCATTGTGGAAGAAGGATACGTAATATATTTGATCTCTGTGAACTACAGCGTTCTAGGAGCAGCGCTGCGCGACGGCAGCCACCGAAACTGACGCCATGAGCAAAGCTGGGGCCCATTGCCACATACATTTACTATATACGACTGCGCTGTTGTGGCTACGGTGGCGTAAAATGGAGTGCTCATAATATCAATACTAGCACCACCAAATTTATGCGTTACAAGAAAAATGTAATGTGGAAGTAATTTCCTCCGCGTCAATAAATTCGTTGTTGTTTTTTTTGGCAGGCAACGTCGTGAATGTGTCCAGCGTAGCTTCAATGACTGTGGTGAGTTCACTTCGCAATATGTCTTATAGGCAACCTGCTGTGCTCAGGCGGCATTGTAATAGGTACCTTATTCCATTCTTAAAAATCTCTTAAGGAAATGGGCTTCAGCTTGTTTGGTCTCAATATACTAAAGGCCATGTTATGATACGTTAGAGCTGCGCTTCTCGCTCCTACCATTCCTTGCCTAGAGGTGCGATCGGCGTTGCTCATTTAGCAGACCTGCGCATGTCTGGATTCGACAAAGGTCTGCAGCGCAAGCTGCTGGCGTGGAGAAACACGGAGCCGCCACTGCACAACGCTTAGTGTGCGCCTTTTTTCATTGGGCGCACTATGGCCGGAAAATTAAGAACAAGCTTCTGACACTTGGTTTTGTTTCAGTAATGTTGGCGTCCTGGACTGTTACGGAGAATATGATAAGAAGTAAACAGGCTAAATATTCACCGATAACAAAAAGAATAAACATTGAAGTTCTGACATGTCGCATGCTTAGAAAAATATCACATAAACAATTATTTGCCAGAAAGCATGTCTCAAGTGTTGAGCGCTCGTGTACAAACTACACTGAAGCAGTGTATTTTACAGCATGTATGCTCTTCTAGCTCATAAGGAAAGAGACCAAAATCTGAACGTTCTAGCACAACTGGAGCTTTCCGCTTAATTTCCATATTTTGTACGACATATTTATAAAGTATTCCTTCACAAATTATATATACGGGTCTCACCACTCTCACCCTAAGAACCTGTAGTAAGCGTGTCTGTCACGCAGACCTACTTTTCTACTGCTATGCGTGCCACATTCGATATGTAATTCACATCTGGCGTGGTAGGTTCACCGCGTCTGCAAGTACTTGCGGATTCGAACCCAGATACGTGTAGGCAAAAACGCATCTTTCATTCATGCGCTATATTTGATCGAGAAAGAAGTTTGTACAACCAGGGAAGTTCTCTTTTACGTTGTTGTTTTTTTTTTACGCGGTGCAACGATATTGAAAGTAAATGCCCACTAGAGCACTAATTTTGTTTCTTTCGATGGATAGACAGGTAAGGTGATCCCTAAAGATGGGGTGCTACCGCTCAACAAGATGTGCTAAGTACCAGTGTGGCAATTTGAGATGTGCCATGCTGCGTCCACGTTGCTTGCGCATAACGTGTAAAAATAATGCCAGCTAGTGGTAGTATAACTCCAAAACATATGTCGATTGTTTCGAGTCGTCGCTGTTTTTCTAAGTTTAGATAATGCAACGCCAATTGCTCTCCTTAATTATGTCTGACTGCAACACTGCTGGTCCGCTGAGGTAATCAGTTCAAGAAATTTATAATGCATTAAAATAATTAGGAAGATAATCAACTGAACAAATGCTTTCTGATTTAACCTCAATAATCTATCACATGCATTTAGCATTACATGTCTGGGTAAAGTAGGCATCCGATTTAGGAGAAATGATAACCTCAAGAGACCTTGTTTAGACACTCTTCTAATTTTTTTAATATTCAATCACATCATGTTGTTCGTTTAGATATCTCTAGGATGTTTGTTCGCTGTTTATTTTTAACCAGATCTACGGCGCGACACCTTACAGCCTGACCAAGGCTGCCCTGGATCACCTCACACGATGTGCAGCATTGGGTAACACACATTCTTTCGTATTAAACGGGTTTCTCATGTGCTCTGCATCACGGGTAAATTGCCCTCAATATGCCTCTCAGAGGTGGCCAGTCACACATCAAGCCGCTACTTCAGCTCCCAACATCAATGCTCACAACATAACTACTCCACCCTGGTGCTCTCCGCCATGTTGCTTTACTATATCCTCGTTTTAATATTCATAATAGTATTAATAATTAATCTTTATTCGGCCATCATGTCGTACATGATGGTAGGGGATCCAGAGTACAAGCTGCCAGAGCTATCAATCTCCGCTGCCCACATCCTGCCCTATTTAGTAATATTTAAAGTTTTCAATTTTACCGACTCTTCCATCACTTTTCATTTCTCATCTCCTCCACAATGATCTTAGCCAATGGCGCAAAAAAGGGGGTGGGGGGAGGAGGTATTGTGGTGCCGCTCAAATACATCTTCTCGCGACCAAAAGCATATTTCTTGCTCGAGTGAAGTGATGGCCCTATGTGAACTTCGCGGATCAAGCACTGGGGGCGATTCAGGCCCCGAGGGTGAAAGAGCCGAGCGAGATGCATGCACGGCTTGTGCTTTCACAATGTTACGAGGTTGCGATTTGACACGATGTCACTGTTGAACGCAAAGCTGTATGAAGGAGCCTACATATTGGGACTCCTGGAACAACCAAACTTTTTGTGTTAATAGCCAAGCAAACTAAGTCGTCAGAAGAAATCCTTCGCCTTTAGTATTGAGGCTGCTTCGAAAGGTTCCGCAACACCAGAGGACCTGAGTTTATAGCCTAAGGGCTTTTCCAGCAACGCAGATAATTCTTGCTCTCGTAGGCTCGGTGGAAAGGGAGTAATGTAAAATAGTGTCGGGGCAGACATCTTCGAGTAGGATAGGTCTAAGGACAGAAAAACTGGATACAACCAGTTCTTTCATGCAATGCGCGTAAGTAATGAAAGGAACCACGTCGATCGAGCTCTTATGATGTGATCGGCATATAGGAAGCTTGATGTAATCGGCACACAGGGATCCTTTGCCTTCTCGCACTCGTGAAGACGTATTTTTGTAATTGTGAAGGACCCACAGTCGGCCTGTCAGATCGCGCCAGCATCGTCTGCGCGCACTACGCGACCATGTACACGAGGCTAGTGTGGCAGTGACGTACTGCGTCGTCTGCTGCCAAGCACAACATCACGGCGGATTACTCAGCATACATCGCTTTATGTAAGCTCCCTGTATGGCAAACATATTGTTACGTGGAAACTGCATCCGATCCTTAGGAAGGCATATACGACGCTGAGTGGTTTGAAATCACAAGAACTAAATGCTGTTAGTAAGTGCCTTCAACCATCCATTGAGAATTTGAAGTTGGTAGAAAACTAATCGCATATACAAGGGTGGTTAATAAGGTTGAAACGAAAGAAAAATAATTTCGTGCTGGCCACAGCTTGGAATAGAACGACTGAAACTACTGTAGAAATATCAAAATAATGTAAGAACAAATGAAACCAATAGGCAGCCAAACATTTCGGGAAGAAAAAATAAGCATGTTTGAAACAGAGAAACCGAAGAAAAGCCATTCGAGAAACTATTTAAGGCCATCTGAAGTAAATCTTGGCCCTGGTCATTTTATACGTTCTGAAATCGAAGCAGATCTTCACTGAAACTGACGCCTGGACCGATGAATATGAGGTATTTAAAAGCCCTATCGTATATACAGCACTTCAACGAAATACGTCAGATGCGCAATTGCGAATTGCAATTACCGCAAGAATGCGGCGCATCAAAAATAAATCTGGTAGCGTTTTTGAAGGACACTGGGTATATTACAGAGATCTACATCTGGTGCTTTACCAACGTGAAATAAATACATTTATGTGACGACAGTGAGCATCACGGCGAAAGTATCATGCTTTTGTTAGCATCGAAATTCTCACACTAAGACCCGATTCCAAGCTAAATTATCTTTGGTTATCCTTTCCTCAAACGTCTTTCAAAATACTATCATTCAGTAGTTACTATCAACGTTCGCGAATATGTTTAGAGCATTTTTCCGCTCCAACGTGTGCTTTAGCGCCTCCGCGGCCACTTTGCTTGAATGCCGTTATAGGCGGGCAAAGATACCCCTTGCGGCTGCTCCTATTCCTCTACCAAACTTTCGGCGAAGTGCCATGACCAATAAATGTGTTGAAGAATTCTGCTATCAATCATTGTCTGTTTGTGCGCTGCAGAACGATTGAAACGTTTTGTACTTAACCTATGCAAATTTGCCCTTTTTTTTGACCGCAACACTTAGACGCGAAAAAAAAAATGATGCTACTTTTAGTTTCGTTTCTTCTGTTCGTAGTAATAGCAAACTAAACACTCACAATTTAATATTCTAATTTGCTCAACTTTGCAAATGATTTATTGATTATTTAGTTGACATACTAATGTTGATATATTTCTTTCTTTTTTCAGAAAATGCACGGCTAGGTGTACGCATCAACTGCGTAAAGTAAGTAACTGTGGTTTGTTTCTTTTTTTTTTTTTTTTTTTTCAAATGGCAGGCATCGATCGGTCTAATTCGGAAATCAATGCGTGCCCGTTCTTCGAGAATACAGAAGCCTCAATGTCGGGAGGTTTTTTTAAAACAAGACCTTCATGCACGTGGCAACAAGTTTGGTGCTTGATGTGCAAGCTCACTCACCTACATCCTCTCCCCGCTGAACTGACTGCTGCTACTACGGTTTAGGCATCCTGCTTTCTGGGCATTTTTTGTGTACAACAGCACCTCTAAAACTATAGAGTGCAGATATAGAGCAAGAACTTTCACGCTATTTGCAGAGCTGATATTCTTAATTGTGTACCCTCATGATTTTTCTTCAAGAAAGGCATTTGACGTTTGACTTCCTGCTCACGCTTCCAGCACAAATTTTATCACAAGCAAGCTTCTTAACTTTTATGCCTACTTATATTTCCCTCTTCATTACGAATAAGCGGTCGCGATAAATTTTTGTAGTGCCATGCCACCGCATGCCAAGCATCAATCACTTCGCACATTATCCACATTCGATTCCAATTCACAAATAACCTGATAACCAGCTGTTATTATCTTTATCTTGGCTGCAGTACGCACTATTAGTGTTGTGATAAATCTTGAAGGCAAGTATTTTCTATCGAAAGAAAGCTGAAATATGTTTTTTTTTTTTTTTTTCAGCCCCGGAGTCATCAAAACTCCTATTGGGAAACAGCCTGGCACCAGTGATGAACAGCACTTTGAGGTAATTTTCTTATGACAGCGTCTTCTGTAAAGGAAGCTGTTTCACAGCTTTGTTCACCCTCTAGTTTCATTCATCGTTTCGCCGTTTGTGTAATTTTTAAGATATGAAGGCGTATAAGCGAGCATTTAGTCCCCGCGTACGCAGCAATACGTGATATCTGTGATGGTGAAATACGTGAGGTAGGTAAAAAGGTGCGATAATATGATACCAGAAATATCCTGCTTATCTGCAGAACAGTGGCGCAACGAAGTCTAAAACTAGTGCACAAGCTGCCAATGTTTTGTTTCACACAAATTAAGTCATAAAATGCACACGAAACTCTAGTGCGAGACACATCGCAAAATCACTCTGAAAACTTGGCCGGAAATACGATATTGTTGGAACCGATAGATAAAAATGACACTCACCATCCTGTGAATAGTTATTGGTTTCCTTTCCAATACAACAGATCAGGTCTACGTGCGGCATTGTGTTAACTGAGCCCCTTTATTTTTTTGTCGACAATGAAAATCAAGCGATTGGTTGAAACTATTTTATGTTCTTCGGAAGGTTGCTCCCAACTATCGCATGTCCCTTCTTCGCGGAACTAGTATTTCATGTTAGGCTTTACCCTATATGTCTTGGTACGTGTATGCAGTATATTGCGCACCCTTTCGAATATTTGTCAGGGGAGCACATTTCCATCTTTCAACTAATGCAATTATGAGCGTACATTTGCTGTTTATACGCTCATTAAAACCACAACGAAAAATCAACCCAAATTCCTCAACTCGACATCCTTGGTTTCATGTTGGCTTTCCGTCGATTGAAATCGTACTTAATAAGCCGTCAACTCATGCTCAAAAGTCACTTTTGTAAGGGATATCCGCATTCTGCAGGAGCGACTGCTTCATTTACTTCTCTTTCATAGGCAGAGACTTCATTAGACCACATCGGGCTTCGAATCTTTTCCTCACTTATTAGCGTTCAGTAGCGTATGTGTGTGCATCGCTAAATACTTCGGCTACTGTGGTAACGCATCTGTACACGTTTCTGGATGGCATCATTACCTCCGAAAATTATTGCTTTATTTTGAGCCTTCACTGCCTTATCACAAAAAGGAAATGAAGCCTAGAGACGCAGCAGAAAGGTGGGGGGGGGGGGGTACTATCCAGGAAAAAAGCCTGAAATGCTTGTCTGCCAATTTTGGAGTAGAAATGCTATATTGAAATCACTAAAAGCTTTCTCTGTAACATATGGCGCAACTCAAGTCCAACTCAGGCCAAGTAGTTTGCGCACTTACGTTTCGTGTCGTTTCCTAAATTTTTCAAAAACGCAATGACGTATGACCATAAGTATGGTCTGGAACTGCTGGCTATTAAGTAATCTGTGTGCGTTGGTTACCAGAAAGTCTTGCTCGCGATAGTAGGAGTACATTAATCCCGAAAAACAGACGCTGACCGCATTTAGGAAGTGAAAAGAAACAGAACGATTCTGGAAAGGCCAAAGACGTTGGCGGGTAATTCCTCTTTTCAGTAGCTTCAAGTTATTGGTGGAGGCCACAACTGGTCAAATAGTGTAATATCTGCCCTGCTGCGACCCAGGGCTCTGAATAGAGGGCACGTCGCCTCCGCCAAGACAGCAGCGTATGGGCGCCTTTGTAGCGGTGCCTGTTCGCAGCTCTACACGCGTGCGAAGCGGACGAGGCTCAGAAATTTTCTAACGGTTCCAAGATACTATACCTCTCAAACACTTCTGGCTACGATACTTGTTCCTTGATGAGTGCGTATGCAGGTGCATGGTGCGCCGCTGCTTCCGAACTTCCAATAATTGTTCCCAATTGCAGCACTGTGGTATTTGTCATGAAACCTAACACTTTGCCATGAAAACGTATCACCTTAGCCATTGGTCACTTTTCTTTTGTAAAGAAAAATATTGTTTATCTGCTGTTCCGCAGATAAATATATTCAGTTGTATGCTACCAAACTGCAAGCTAACCCAACTTGAAAACTTATTATAATATTATTTTCTTTTTGTCGCTTTTGCTTTACTTTTATTGTGCTTTTGGTTTTTAACTCCTCGCTGCGCAAACTATTGTATTTGGTCCCCTTTATACAATGCCTGACTTGAGGCATGTAAGGTATTTGAAAATAAATAAATATATGGCAATCATTCACCGCGACGCTTCCGTGAGCGCCAGAGGACTTTTGCGCTGGAGACCGCTAGCGCGGTCTTCTAGCTAAGACTCATGTTCCTTATGATGAAAACAGATAACACAGTGATACCTGTTATATCGAGAATTTCGCGGAGGATTCTGTTATGTCTGCCACACTACCAATATCTTCGCGTGAATGTCATATGACATCCCGTCGCCTGCCCATCACGTGGCTCGTCACATGTTACAACATGGCCAGATCAAGGCCCGTGAGCATGCGCAGACCGTGATTGTTATCACCCAATGTCACCATAAAGTCTATAAGTCTTGACATCACTGTACAGTATAGGCGTTAGCAACAACAGGCGCGGTAACCTCAGAATTTAGCATATTGCCTAGTAAATATGCCGTAATAGGCAAATGTCTTCAATGCTAGCAATATTTCAGACACTGAAAAATTATTAAACTAAACTAAAAAGACTTTTTAGCTCCTTTACTTGGATTTGATATCAAGGGAAGCCAATCAGAACACCTTTTCAGGATATTATCATTTTCTCCGTTCTCTCTGTTCTTATCAAGTGAAGCGACGCATAGCAAGGGTAGGAAGAAAGTTAGGCGAGCGAAGGAGATAAGAAATATTTAAGGCAATCAGATGGTGCAGTAGCTGATGCAGGACCGGGTTATTTGGGGAGGTATCGGACAGCATTTTACCTGCAGTTGGTGTAGTCTGGTTGCTGCGGATAGTGGTTACGAAACTTGCCTTAATCCGAATATTTGTGCCGGTTGGTAACTTTATATGGCCCAGTTGAAATATTTATTTCTATGTATGGGGGACGGTGGGAAGAGTGAAGGTGGTAATTAATCACTGAAATGTATTTCCGCGTTAAGAAAGGGGCCAGCGCTTTTCGCACTTCAGCACCGCAGAAAATGTACAAATCTAAAATCGCCAAGGGAGGGATCGGGACTAGCGGCATCTGTTTCTAAATACGCATTTTGATGAAAAATAATAGACAGCATTATTATGGAGGTTGAATGAAATATTGCAATGGCCAATGGGTAATTATAGGGTATTAGAAGACATGAGCTTCTTGAATCTGTAATACTATACACAATCTTTATACCTAACGCCAGTGAGTTGCACTGTGGCTATAATACGACCATAAAATGATACAAGATGAATGACCCTGCATGCTTGTTAAATATGCACAATATTTTGAAACTATTGGCAACAGTTATAAAACATCTTTCTAGTAACTTAAGCTCTACGCAATAACAAAATTTGTTTGATGTAAAGATTTTGAATCATAATAATCAATGGCTTACATTGCTATTTGAAGACTGGAACATTTAATGAAGCGGGAGAAATTCCTATATTGCATACCATTGGTAACTGAGTCTTCGGCTTCTATTTATACACTGACTAATTCACTAGCTGGATCGTCTAGCCGCGTGAGGACATGGTCCTGATCGCCTGCACCTATGTGTATCTGGGACTAACAGTATGAATTATAGCCGTTTTCAGCCCTGCACTTGATCCAGGTTTCGGTCGCAGATCACGTGCGCCTCTCTGCTATAACTTCACAAAGTCAATATTGCACTTAATCTTCACTCGACTGCACGCGCTTCTTGCCATGTTAAAGGAAATATCCCAAAACATGAGGTACAGCGCACTACCAGTATATGTTGCAGGAAATCAGGATCAAGATATCGCGTCTCTCGCTGCCGGTTCAGTCATAAGCTATTCATGCCGGCTAGATCGATGCTGTCTCGCGCCGCGCCGTGCACGGGTGGCCTTACATTAATGGTTTGTGACCTGAACTTTGTTCCGTCATCTGAATATACCCTAATGAGTCCTCTCCCGTTTGACCTTGCCCCCAGCTCCTGGAGAAGCTTACCGCCGGGGCTCACGCGATGGGCCGAGTGGGGCTGCCCGACGAGGTGGCCCGCTGCATCGCCTTCCTGGCTTCCGACGATGCCTCCTTCGTAACTGGAATCACAATGCCGGTAGATGGCGGCATGGTGCTCATGTCAAGCTTGGCTGAGGATCGGCTGCCTCCGGTCGGCACACATTGAGCTCTCGTGGGTCCCATGGGATGAAACTTGCCTGGGCATAGGCAATGCCTCTTTGTGCCTTTATGCCCATGCAGAAGGAATAAATTGAGACATGTGGCAAGCATACGCAGCCAGATGACTCTTTGCATGTGTTTGTGTTTGTTGCGCCACATTTCTGGGTATTATACGCAGCATCACAGAGGCTGGTTCTCATTATTTTTGAAGTTTAGACCAAACAGGCCAGTCGGGAGACTGAGACAAAGAGAAAGACGGCATAATACATATCAGGTGGTAATGTATTGACAATAAATACATGAACATTAAAGGCAAAGAGTGCTAGAGTCCGGCTAGCAAAAAAAAAGGACCATTTTCAAAGATGACGCCATGTCCGGACTCCGCAGGCACTTATTCAAGAACGCATCTCCGATGCCTAATACAAGGAGAGGTTCCGCCGCATACGTGACCTGGATATTGGTAATGTAGTAGGCTTCGAATATTTTAGTGCAGATCTGTTTTCTGCGATTGCATGTTATCGTGGCGTTTATATTCAAGCCCGGACACATGTACGAAGCCTGCGCTTTTGCTCTCCCAGCAGTGCTGCTTAAGACTGGAAGAAGCAGATATTTTATTTGCCTAGAAAATTTCAGTGCGCTTTCATAAGTGCATTTATACACCTACGCGAGAGGCTGAACACGCATTTCCACAAGATAAAAGGGACCTGTGAAGAACACCATTACAGCAGGTAGTACATTTGGCTTTATAAAGAACTGAACATTTTGTCTTTACAACTCATAGCTTCATTTGACTGCAGCGCACACGGTAATGACTTTATACTCAACGGATAACACCACACAGATATTGTGCCTTGCTGTAATCTTTCTGAGTCATTGCAAGCCACCGGTCGTGCAGGCATGGCCTACTGCTGACCTTCTTTCGTGAATAATATATACCATTGCCTTTAAGCGAAATGAAATGTGATGTCTTTAGTTTAAGCTCTCCCATTAATGGCAAAACAAGCTCAAATTATTCATCTAAGGAAATTCGGCTTCATGACGTCCGGCCTCTTGACCAAGTAACTTTCCCTCAATCCGGCGAAGGTATGAGATTTTCAGCGCTGTCGATAAGCCCGCAACATCATCTTGTTATTTCGGTCAAGTCTCCTCACACAACACTGCTGAAAAACGAGAAAGCCCTGTCCATTGGCCAGAATGTGTCATGCGTTTTCCTGAGTAAAGTTGCCAGACTACATGACGCAGGCATCCAGTATTGAGTCTCGCACTGTTGGCTGAATCAATATACATCACTTTGCCCTCAGATTCACCAAGATAACTTACGACAGAGAGTCGCGTGCGTGCCGTCGATAATTCTTTAGTACGACAGTACAGTCGTAGAGACGAGGTGCCAAAGGGCGTCTTTCTAGCCAAGATACCCGAAAATTTCGACTGATGCATGTAGTCTCTAATTGCTATGGTCCCCGATACAAGGTTCATTGACTTTGTGGCATCGAGTCCCGAACAGACGCAGAGTTCGGGCCTGTTTTGTTCTAGAGAG
Source organism: Amblyomma maculatum (assembly GCA_023969395.1). Lineage (NCBI taxonomy): Eukaryota > Metazoa > Arthropoda > Arachnida > Ixodida > Ixodidae > Amblyomma > Amblyomma maculatum. The sequence continues at coordinate 26,940 of JAJIZL010031090.1, forward strand.
CGTGCGGCTATTATCGAAAACACTGTACTGTGTTGCAGTGCGTACTACACCCTTAATTGACGGTCATGGTTGTAGCTGCTCGCAGACTTCACCCTGATCGTTGAACACGTGCATGCAGTCATGAAATGCTGGGCACTACATGTAAGGTTGAGAGCATTGGTGAAGGGGAGGGGGGGGGGAGGGGGAGTTGTGCGATAGCGGTTTGCGTAATTTATATATTGTAGACCACAAGGCGCAGGAAAGAAAAACTTTGGGAACGTTGAAGCGTATTCTTAGATTATCAGGAATTCGCGAAGGGCAGTTCTAATTTCCTTGACTACTACCACAGCTTATGGATTTGAACAATAAGAAATAGCACTCGTGCATTGCATGTAAAACAAAAGTTCAAAGCGACAACTGAGGTTTAATCGTATGGCATGGCTATTTATATACGGCCCTGCTTTTTAAAAAGAATAAATACCCTTAGAACACAAGGCCACTGAACTACTACAGCGGAGAGTTGGGCTTTTAATCCTTCTTCGCTCGATTACGTGACAGTGTCCCAAAAATGCCCTTTCATGCACTTTTGTGTTGTTTTGAAAACCAAATGCTTCAGTAATAGCAAGAGGTTTAGAGAAAAGGAGTGCGGTCGCATTCCCGCTCTGGCAGTATGTGGCCGATACAGTAGATTCGTGGCAAATCGAGTCTTCTTCACCCAAAACATCTTCAAATTTTAGCCATTCCTATAAACTCCCGTTATTACACCTTTGGAGTGCGTGAGGATAAAAACTCGGTAGGTAAGTGATTCAAATTGCTTTCAGATGCTTCGAAATATTACTAAAAATATAGATACCTGAGCAAAGCCCTGGCTTTATTTAATGACTAGTTCTTGCAAACAAATTAAGGGTATCCACAAGCTTGACCTTTTGAGCAGGCGTGATAGCGCTTATAACACCGTTTTTTCTTTCCTCGACCTTGTTCAGTTGGTTTTTATGGAATGGGATGCACAGCATCTTTTTCAGATATCGGGAGGAAACTACACCTAACAATCAGCCGCATACAGTTTGAGATATATACGTCGTCGCTTGAAATCCCTATCACACACTACAGCCTCCAACTCGATTGATTAGCAGATGTGTGCTAGATGGGAAGCACCCCGGTATGACTGCCCTCTGATTGCAGATCAAAGGAGGGTTACGTCATAATTTGATACAGAAATAAGCGCGTGTTTTTTCTAGCCCGTACAGAGTGGTACCAAATTTCTCCCCGACACTTCTGGGGTACAGCGACGGCTTTTAGCAACAACGAGCCCAGTACACTTTCACGTAATATATATGAAGCATTACAAGCCATTATATAAATGTTTGTCGGCACCAGTAAGCTGGCTTCCCTGATTACTGTTAACAAGTGTTGATCAGATACCATTTCGCATAGGCATCCTGCATTATTACTAAGTGATAGACTTAGTGGCCTACTGGTAGCCCTCATTTGTTCGAATGCTAATAGTTTTGTGTAGTAAAACTAGTAGCCTTGTTTATAGTGCGGTGAAGGAGAGCATCTCGGTAGTGCTGGCTACTAGCATTGCATATACCTTTGGCCATTTCTGCAACGTAATGTGCGATTGCTGTGTACCGTACAGGATAAGGCTCCACCTAACAGTCCAATTCATCACATTGATCGAACGCTCAGTACTGTATATGTTGCGCTACCGGCTCACAATTTTAAGAACAGCGGTTCGATGTCACTTGACAGCCCTTCCATTTCAGCGAATCTACTTTGTTTTCTTCAGAAGAATGGTGCAATAAAAGTTCAAGGTGCGACCCTGTTGATGACGTCACTGCCCAGCAAAATCCCCTGCCAGAGCACCAGCCTTCGGCCAAGTCATGCCTTATGATGCCCTCGAGCCAACTTTGTGTGCTCGCTAGGCCAACCCAGCAAGGACACCCCTGATTAGTCAGGACACTGTGACCTTCCAATGGCAGATTGCCTGACCAAACGATTATTGGTCGGCGGGGTACGTGATGTCACGAGACAACGTGACCTCTCTCGACCATTGGAAGTTCCGCGGCTCCGGCACTGGCTTTTTTGTTGAACGTGAACTTTCGTACTCTCACTGCGATAGCTCACCGCGCATGCCAAGGCTCGGGCTGACAAGTTCCTCATTGGAGCTACAGGTGTGTCTTCTGGAATTACAGGGCTCGCTACGGCCACAAAGATAAGGCACAAATATTGCACACGGATCAGTTTGACACTTCAAGATTTTGTTGTAGGAGTTATGAAAGCGGCTTGGAGCAGCCCCAGGAGGCCTTCTGCCCTAGTCTTGTGTGGGCTGTTTCTGCCTGGGGGCGCGTCCGAAGAAGTTCCATTAAATCGTTCGCCTGCGGGCTGTTCCTCAGTGTGTTGTTCTTCAAGGCCACAGATGTGGTCTGAACTGGCTCAGCTGCTTCTGGCTCTAAAAGCCGACTTCCAGCCCCGCCAGAAACCCCACAAAGTGCACACCTTGACAGCCAAGTTATATGGATGCTTGCATGCTGACACGTTAGAAAGGTGGTAATAAGTGCCATTGTTCGTGTTTTGTGGAAATGTTGAGAGACTTTGAGGCGGAAGGTTGGTACACTGAGCAGTTAAATGCTTTCGGGCTCACGGCAGCGCAGTTCTCTTCAGGTGCCGAACACATAATTCTAAACAGATGATTTGGTACCACCTCTCTAAGTACACAGCGCTATTTGTAAATACATGTGGGGGTGTTACAGGCAGTTAATGGTAGTGTGAGATATTTCGTGCTTCAGTCTACCTGTAACGGCAGTCCTTATTAAGTTGTGCTTGATTACTAATTTGTTACTGAAAAAGAGAGTGTGCATAAATTAATTTGCTTGGGCACCATTTCTTCATAGAACTTCTTTTGCGCTTTCGGTGTGACCTCGAGCTTTTGCTGCTACTAAAACATGCGGAAGGTGGTAGGAAGCGAATTAAACCGGAGGAAATTTCTATTGCATGGTAGAAGCTTACTGTCCACTGCTTTCGATTTAATGCTTACAAAGCAACAGGGGGTTCCAGGCACGCTTGCTGCAAGATGGCGCGTCGGTGAGCCAAATTTCTTACTCTCGCTTTCCACCCGCAAACGTGGATAAACGTTTTATTGGTGCCCAAAGTAACATGTGGTCATCACAATTTTGAGCCACAAAAAACCTGAAGCACACTTATTAAAGCTTCCAATTTAATGAGCCTTCTTCGCCTATATGTAGCTTGTCCACCGCGTTATCCCAAAGCCCTGGCAATCAAGGTTATAATATGTCGTATGAGTCAGCGGAAAGGTCTTAGAGCAGCCGCTACCCGATTTAATATATGTAGATGATATTGTACTGTTAGTAGCCAACTAGAAAGATATGCGCACTTGTCGAGACGAAAGACATGCTTTAAGCGCCGTTATGTCCGTTCTGATGACATTTGACGGTTCAACTGATCAGGTGCTTAGCTACAATGACCTGACATGTCCAGACTGGCAGAATGAAGTATCTCGATAGGAGGAAGTGCTGCCTGAATCGGACATGTTTCTAGTGCGGTCCATCAGTTTTGTCCATTATACCAACAATTTTCTGAAACACCATCACCGCGAGTGCTGCTGCGTGCACTGATAAGCTGCCACCTGTTCGCCAAGTCGCACCGACGATAGTCGTCGTCCTTCACCGAGGCGAGGAGTAACCTCACTTCCACCCAGGCGCAGCGAACAAGGATTGTGATGGAACGCCTTCGTCCTCCAGACACCGTGTTTCCTACCAAGCGAGCTGCCCAATTAACAGCCGTGTCTTAAACAAGCTTCAAAGGAACTGCTCAGACTATAGGGCGCCTTTTTTTTCAGCCTGGACAGCGGCCGCTTTACAAGGTGGTGGTCAAGCCGTTTTTCAGCCTGAACAGTGGCCGTTTTACAAGGTGGTGGTCAAGCCGTTTGAATGCTTTGATGTCACAATTTTGTCGCATCGTCTTCTCCAACCAACCCTTGACAAATGGCTTTGAACAACATGAATTCAAGGCTTCGTTATTCACCGGCCCACCAACAGTATAACTGTTTGGATGCCCTTCCTTTCCGGGAGAACTCCGGAAATTGGAAACTCTGCCAGCCTCTGATACACCCGATACGACTGTGTTGACAGTACAAGCTTATCGGGCATCTGGATCGGACCTTCGGCGTTATGTTGTGTCGGGTGTCAATCCGGACGTCGACTCCAATGACTTGCTTCTTTATCAGACTGTTCTACACAACAGGTGGTGGAATCAAGCTTCATGGGCACAAGGCGTACATTTCTGGTTACGCTGCAACGGCCTTTGTCACCTCCGGGTCGCAAATCAATTTATGGGGAAATCATGCAGCCCCGCCTGTACAAACCCAGAGTGGTGCAATGCTATCGGTGCTTCTCCCATGGCCACATGAGATTTCCTGTGCATATCCAGCGCCCACCTCTACGAAGGACTCCGATTTCAAAGAATATCACTGTGGCCTTTGCTGTCAAGACGGCCATGGTATTACGTCCAACGCCTGCCCAGTAAGACGCCGCGCCATAGAGAATCGCCTTTTGTGCTCCCAGAGTCAGCGCATGAGGCGAATACTGGAGCCACCAAATTATCTGTTGTCAACATCGAACAGTTCTTCGCTGCTCCAGCTTAACGAAGACCAGCCCGCCGCAAAACCTGTTGTAAATGAAGGTTTCTCCGTGACCCAAACCTATGATCTAGCATTCATCATCATCATCATCATCAGCCTGATTATACCCACTGCAGGGCGAAGGCCTCTCCCATATTTCTCCACTTAACCCGGTTCTGTGCTAGCTGCATCCACTTGACCCCTGCGAACTTCTTAATCTCATCCGCCCACCTAACTTTCTGCCGCCCCCTGCTACGCTTTCCTTCCCTTGGAATCCAGTTTGTTACCCTCAGCGACCATCGGTTATCCTCTCTTCGCACTACATGTCCTGCCCATGTCCATTTCTTCTTCTTAATTTCTACTAGAATGTCGGTAACTTGAGTTATTTCTCTGACCCACTCTGCACGCTTTCTATCTCTTAATGTTACCCCTACCATTTTTCGTTCCATAGCCCTCTGGGTTGTCTTCAACTTAAGTAGAACTCTCTTGGTTAGCCTCCACGTTTCGGCCCCATAGGTGAGTACAGACAAGATGCAACTGTTGTATACTTTCCTCTTGAGCGATACCGGTAAGCTGCTAGTCATAATCTGCGAGTGCTTGCCAAATGCGCTCCATCCCAATCGTATTCTTCTTGTTATTTCCTTTTCGTGGTCCGGATCTGCGGTTACTACCTGTCCTAAGTAGACATATTCGCCTACTACTTCCAGTATTTCGTTACCTAATGTAAACTGCTGTTCCTTTCCGAGGCTGTTGAACATTACCTTAGTCTTCTGCATATTGATTTTCAAGCCTACCTTTCCACTTTTCCTGTCTAGGTCATCAATCATTATTTGCAGTTCATCCCCCGAGTTGCTTAGCAAGGCAATGTCATCAGCAAATCGCAGATTACTGAGGTGTTCTCCATCTACCCTTATCCCTAACTGCTCCCATTCCAAGTCTCTGAATACTTCCTCTAAACAAGCTGTGAATAGTACTAGGGAGATTGTGTCTCCTTGCCTAACACCTTTCTTTATGGGAATTTTGTTACTTTCTTTATGCAGAACTATGGTTGCTGTGCAGCCACTATATATATATCTTCCAGCACTTTCACGTACGGCTCATCTACCCCTTGATTTCGCAATGCCTGCATCACCGCCGAGGTTTCAACTGAGTCGAATGCTTTTTCGTAATCAATGAATGCTATGTATAAGGTCTGGCTATATTCCGAGCATTTTTCTATCACCTGATTGATGGTATGGATATGATCGATAGTAGAGTACCGTTTCCGAAACCCTGCTTGATCCTTTCAGACAGGGTTTCAGGCATCGTAATTAGGCTTAATAAGCGGTATAAACTGAAGGTTGTACAGGCATATGCACCTACATGTAGTTATGATGACCAGGCAGTTGAAAGCTTGTACGAAGATGTAGAATCGGCAATGCGAAAAGTAAAGACGCAGTATACTGTACTAATGGGCGATTTCAATGCCAAGGTAGGGAAAAAACAGGCAGGAGACAAGGCAGTAGGTGACTATGGCTTTGGTTCTAGGAATAGCAGGGGGGAGTTACTAGTTGAGTTTGCAGAGCGCAATAACTTACGAATCATGAATACCTTCTTCAGCAAACGGAAGAACCGGAAATGGACATGGAAAAGTCCTAACGGAGAGACTAAAATTGAAATCGACTTCATAATGTGTTCAACCCCCGCTATTATGCAAGATGTAGAGGTAATCGGGAAAGTGCGATGCAGTGACCACAGGATGGTGAGGTCCCGAATTAGCCTAAATCTGAAGAAGGAACGCAACAGATTAGTAAGAAAGAAACCCATCAACGAATTAGCGGTGAGGGGGAGGGCAGAAGAGTTCAGGATCTCGCTACAGAATAGGTTTTCAGCTCTAACTGAGGATAGCGACATTACTGAGTGCGCGGTAGAAGTAGGCGGTAGGATAGTTAGAGAGGATACCGGCAAGCTGTCTAAGGCGACGAAAGATTTGATTAAGAAACGCCAGAGTATGAAAGCTTCCAATCCAACAGACCAGATCGAATTGGCCGAGATATCAAAGCTAATCAATAAGCGCAAGGTGGCCGATATAAGGAAGTATAACATGGAGAAAATTGAGCATGCTGTAAAGAACGGGGGAAGCCTTAAAGCGGTAAAGAAGAAATTGGGCATAGGCAAAAACCAGATGTATGCAATAAGGGACAAGGCGGGCAACGTCATCACTAATATGGACAAGATAGTCAAAGTGGCCGAGGAGTTCTATACAGATCTCTACAGTAGCCAAAGTAGTCAGGACCGTAATGAGATTGGCAGTAGGGAAAAACAGTCAGACGTTCCACCAGTGACGAAGGACGAGGTCAAGAAAGCACTAGAAACTATGAAAAGGGGGAAATCAGCTGGAGAGGATCAGATAACTACAGATTTGCTGAAGGACGGGGGGGGATATCGTGCTAGAAAAACTGGCCACCCTGTATACGCAGTGCCTGGTGTCATCGACGGTACCGGAACCATGGAAGAATGCAAACATTATTCTCATTCACAAGAAAGGGGACTCTAAGGACCTTAAAAATTACAGACCAATCAGCTTACTGTCTGTTACGTATAAGGTATTTACTAAGGTAATCGCTAATAGAATCAGGAAAACTTTAGACTGCAATCAAGCAAAGGATCTAGCATTGAGGCGCGGCAAAGCAATCTCTGCTAGAAGACCCCGAACCGACCTCACTGATGAACCTACAGAAAAAATTGTCGAATTGGACAAACAGCTTACAGTTCTTCAGGCGCAGGTTCAACGTCTTTCCCAAAGACGAGCCTTGCTTGCATGATCGTCCAATCACCATTTTGATAATCCTCCTACTGCGTCTCAATCACCTACTCACAGCTCACTTGCCCATTGAGAACCACAAGCACCTGCCGCATTGTCTCCTGTGGTACTGGTCCATTTTGTGCCACAAAAACTGCAACAGCTTCCTCCAGTTTCTTAAATATGGATTCAGCATTAAAGAGCCACCGACACTTATTGCAATTGAACTGCCAGGGTTTTGTCGACAAGGCAGGCGAGATTCGTACACGACTGCGCATAGGTAAACTTTCTGCGTGCGCATTACTTTTATAAGAAACAAATGCTCTACCACGCCCCCGCTTTCTTGCTTCATTGCTAACTTTTGCCTGAGCATCGCACTGTCCCTACAGTGCTACGTCCAAGTCTACTAGCGAAGCGGCCATAGATTTAACCGATTGTTACACCCAAAACTGAGGTTTCAATGGCGTAATTGTGTAACACATGGCAAGAGGTATTGTGACTGTGGTAGTTCGCCTCCCTGAACCGATGTAATTCCCGTCTCGTGCTGCATACATCTGTACACTGGTGGAGCACCTAAAATACAGCTGGGATAGATTTCGCACCTTCATTACACATACCAGAGATGTCCTATTTTAGTTGGCCGTGACTTTAATGCTCCGCATCAAATATGAAGTTATCCCTCTTCTGCTGTGCGGGGAAGTGTAGTGTTGTACGCATTTACTGATGCAGAGTTCGTGCTCATTGCCTCCCCAGGCACCGCAACACGACGTTGGGATCACCACCAATCACCGCCTCCCTTTTCAGACCTCACATGGTGTAATGCACGTCCTGTCTTATGGGAGACGAGAACTAGATTGTTGGGGTAGGGACCATTGTCCAATACTCATTGGTTTGGACCCACATTGCCAGCACCGCCGTAGACGTTGCTGCTAGGTCACAGAGTTGAAGTTCTTCACAACGGTACTAATTAAACAACTCCCTGTCTACAGTTATGGATCCTCAGGAAGCTTTGCGCACAACACTACGAGCTGCAACTCATTGCTGTTGGGTAGAGGAAACCCGACTGCCTGCACCTTCTTCGGTTACGGGCGGCTAGTCGCAGGGCCGAACTGACGCTGATTAGAGAACCACTGTTTTTTGAACGCCGAGATACACTAACCGCCTAACAGCAGCTAAACGAAGACATGAGAAGCGCCGTTCTCGTCACCGATGGCAGGACTGGTGTGCATCTCTAAACGCAACGTCTACTACTCAATCAATATGGCGCATCTTCCAGTCCATGGAAATCGGCAGGCGTTCACAGAACTCCACAGGCAACGCCTGTCTAACATCTGGACGGACACCAAGCCAGTTTGTATCAGTGCTAGTCAGAAATTTATTTGCAGTCCCACTTCTATCCCTATGTCGTGTGTTCCTGCGTGTCCCTGCGCACATGAACTCTCCAAGAAGTACCCTCCCTTCGTACTTTCGCGAACTTTTCCGCGAATTGCTCCCCGCTTGGCACCAACAATTCTGGTGGAGCCGCTTCGTTCTGAACACTAGTAGGGCCAATTTCTCTACCCTGGTCTCCGGTTTCCTCTCTATCGCCCGCGCTCTCAACCACTTCATGAGCGGCATTTTCTGTCAGCACAATGCGCACGGGTAGCTCAGGGGCTTGTTTCTACACTTTCTTAAGCTCATGAAATGCACCTGGGGTTAGAAGCCAAATCATCCGTTACTTCTCACAAAGTCATCAGCTGAGGGTCTACGTCTCAGTCATTAGCAGACAGGCGAAATGAGACATACATCAAATCGGCTGAGACTCTCTCCAAATGCTCTCTTAAGGCGAATTTTGCCTGCACTCTGAATATCTGCCTCTGACGGGATAACAATCCTTCTCAGAATGATATCAGCCCCTGAGCCTAAACAAGCCGCAAATGGAAACCCCGCAGAATTGAACTCAACCGGAGTTAGTTTAGACGTAGAGACGGTACCTTTCGTCGTTGCTGCGCACTCGTTCGCTACATCACAGGCGGCTCTGGCAGTCAGCTTTTCCTTGGCGCCTTATCCTTGTTTGGTTACACTGCCATTGCTACTGACCCATCTCATCACAGGTTGAGCCCTTAGGAGACGGCTTCTGATCGGAATTATTGAACCTTCCTTTTCCTACAGGGTAACGCCGGCTGCGGGAATCACTCTTGCGCGTTTTCAACAACTTTCCAAAATCCTGGTGACTGAAAGCTCTACTTTCTTCGTATCCATGTGTTAATTTGGCAACTCCTTCGAGTTTTAGCCACTGCCCTATCTCATGCTGTAAGACACAGGTGCGCATATCATCGTCCATTAGCTGTTTGATGCGATCTGTAATCAGTAGCACCCGCAGATCTTCCCACATTTTACGTCTCTGCTACGCAGGTAATAATCAAGCAACCCTTCTAGTTTTGTGAGAAACTGCCACTATGTTTCAGTGCCTTTCCGGCATGCATACAGACTGAGCCTATACTCCTCAGGTGTGAGTTTTAACTCACCCAGAATATAGTCACCCGCTTCCTCACAGGGCTTCCTTCCGCAGTCTGCCCTATTTTCGATCAGCATGCAGCTTTTCTCGCTTAAGAATAGCACTATTATTGAGCCGCGTACCTCCTCGGGAATCTCTGTTTTTAAGTATACTTTCCACGCTGGGGAATAATGAGAGAGCCATCCCGTCACTTTCTGACATTTGTGCGAGAGTTGCGCATAAATATTCTGCATATCAACCCAGTCAAGATGGAGCGCCTTGCCCGCCTTCATACTCGAATCTAACTCCACCTGGAGTTTCAGAGCTTCAATCTCAAGTTCTTTTTCTCGCAGTAGAAGAGCTTTCTCGTTTTTCCTGACGTTAAACCTCTGTCAAGATCTGCGGTTAACAATGAACCAGTAGAACTTTAATCATGCTCGCCAGTAATGGTACTGTTCAAGGTCTGCATCCACTCATCGGAAGCTGTTGCGCCGGAACTCTGCCCCCACGCCGCAGACTTCTGGCTCTCTGCCCGAGTTACAACCATGGTGAGCCTGGTGAAAACAGGACAAGGACCCAACTCAGTGCAGCTCGGGTCAGTCCGTCGTCCTATAGGCCGCCGAGAGAACACTGCTTTTGGTCAGTCGACCGTACGGACCCCATCAGCATGTTATGCTCAGCATCGGTCGTCGCCACCCGAAACGTAAGGCTTGGTGACCTTTTCCGCTACCCCGGATCTGCGCAGCCTCGCTGGAGTAGGCCCTGTCGCTGGTTCCCTGCGGTCGGTAGCGTCGATCCACGGGCACCTCAATTTCAGACTTCTGCCTGGTCAGCCTTGGCTCATCAAGATACTGTGTCACCCTCACTGTACGTCAGTCTGAGGCGTCGATCTCGTGTGTCACCCTCACTGTACGTCAGTCTGAGGCCTCGATCTCCCACTACTCTACAGGAAGTCGCCGAGCCAATCCTGTCGAGGGCGTCAGTTATTTGTCCTTCTTTCCTCTTTCGCCTTCTTGCCTTGTTGTGAGTGGTGCTGGTAACCACCGCTTAGTCCGTGGCTCAGCGACACATTGCGGTGCGGAGATGAGACCATCCCTTGTGGACCGTACTCGTATATTTACAGCGTATTATTACAACACTGTTGCCAGATGCGACATCACAACATATAAAGCTAAACTGCAAATGCGGGGACGATCGGAGGTTAGAGAATAGCAGAATCAGGCCGTGGTCCATTGCTACACTTTAGGCCGGAGTTTCTGAATACCTCTGTCAGCCTAGCTTCCCTCCTACTCTACTCGTAAGAACTCTACTTCGCTCACTCCAAAATTCCCAGTCCAGTTCGTTAACCAATCAACGACAGGCAACTCTGTGGCGAATAGTATGCAATGTTTTAAAATGGGCTGGCCAATCGCTGTAATACATATTCCTCTCCCATCACATATTATAGTAAAACAACACAAAACATGCCCAAAGCAACGAGTGGTTGGTGGTGAAGGTGGTGGTGGTGAAAACATTTATTATATTACCTCGCAACCACACACATCCCTGCTTTACCCTCTCTGCAAAATCGTCCCTCAGCTCAGGCAAGAGGTGACAAGCAGCCACAAAGACAAACAACGCCAAAGGTTACACTTCCAACCACCCCCCCCCCCCCCCCCACATACACACACACAAACCTTAAGCCCAAATATTCCGATCGCTTCCCTTTTGTAGGTGGTTTTATGCAAGAATTAGGCACTGACCCTCTCTGTCACGCATTCTCCGCAGTCCGCGTTTCGCCGAGTTTCAGGAATTTCTGACCGTGCACGCCCTCTCCACTCAGAACGAGAAAGAGACAGAGCAGTCAGTGCCGCCCCACAACTGCACTTCCGCTGTGCTAACTGCTCCGTTTTGCCTGCCTCGCGCACGCCGAAGCGCTCTCTGCGGGTATTTTCCGAGAATCGAAACGGACCGAACCAGTGGCGTCGCCCGTTCTCGTGCGTTCGAATACCGCTTCCGAAGAGCGGCCGCCTGAGCGACCGTCATAAATAAACCCGCGTCAAGCTGCCATTTCACCTTGGCCGCTGCTCCGGACTCTACCCCGCGATAGTGGACCAGCGGTAAACACTTTCTCTTTGCTTCTGGGAGAAGCCCGCAAGCCTAACTGCATAACAGCACTATAACTTATACTTCAACCGTGTTGCACCCAGCAAAAAGCTCTCAGCAGGTCACTGCAGGCAGTGGCTTGTAAGTAGCTTTCCGCATAGAACGACGAGGGCAGAGGGGTGCTGTGGAGCCTGTAACAGTCACCCCAGGTCTTCAGACAGCCAACGAGAAAGGGGAAGCAGCTTCTCTCGTGGCACTTTTCTAACAAGGACACTCGTGTCTTCGGCGCTTTCGCCTGTCTGGTTTAGCCGACTTTGTATATATATTGTCTACTTAGCCCGCCTGCAAGCTCACTGTGACCACATGGAGTAGAATGTGCAAAAGGTTTGCCATTCGCCTCCTTCTTCGCTGTCCTTGAAAGCTTTCATGGCTTCAAGAACTAGAAATACCTATTACCTTAATAACATATACGCAATATTACTATGTTTTCATTTGACGTATTCGAAAGAGGAGAGACGTTCAACGTAAGAATGCACCTCATTTTCATTGTTTGCTTTCGAGTGTTGATTGGTAGACAATAACTGAAAGAAGAGAGATGCCCTTGATGCGTCCGAAACAGGTGTGGAAAGCAGCTTCTGACATGTGTTTACACAGATAGCGGGTCGTGATATTGCGATTTTCGATGCCTCGTTTATAACAAGAGGCTATGATGCAATGCATTGTGCAGTCTCTTTTGTATAAAACGATAAGGCAGTACGCGGAAGTTGCCTTCGTCTTCACAATCATGAGCCTTTTTCATCCCACTTTAGTTTTGGCGGCTTCCGTGCTTTCTGCGCTATTTACGTTGGCTGGCTGCCGTTGCGCAAACTCTGGTACGCCTAGCGCGAGTGCAACAGAACGGAAATCAGCGCTCCAGGTCGGTAAAATTAGTTGTATCTCGTAATAGCCATTTCGTTATTGCTATTTTGATCTGATGACCAGCAAATGGATCATTTAGCCCGTCCTCCCTTCCGCAAGCTTATTTATATTACTGACAACTTTTTTCGTGTTTTGGCTTTCTGATCAGTGTGGCGAAACTTCCTGGCTTTGTTAATGTCTCCTACTTCACATTTCTTCTTTTATTTTGTTCCTGCCCCTGTTTTATGGTTGCAAATCTATAGTGTACGCAATGAATAAATAGAAATGAAATTGATATGAGTGTAACCTCCTTAACACCACTCTTATATACAGCCTTTGTACAGCACCCCCTTCCTTTCCCCTCGAACCCTACCATACTCTGTAAGAATGAACATCTGCCCTCTGCCAAACCGACGACTGTCCATTAATTGGTCAAGAGCCCCTGGAAACACTTCCTGACTCTCCCTTACCTATATTGCGAGCGTACGATTCATGGCTATGTCAAGGACTTCCTTGACCGCCATGGTGGTGCACTGGTTAAGATGCCCACCTACTGGGCCGGAGTTCCCAGGTTCGATTATGACCGCCTACGCAGGCGAAACTCTATGGATGCGAAACGAATGTTGGGTTGGTGGTGGTGGTGGTGGTGGTGGTGGTGGTGGTGTTAACTTAATTTGCCGGTGGGGGAGAGCCTCCCTCATGGCCTATGGGAAGTGACCGCGCAGCGGGTCCTCCCTTACAAATAGTGTGCCAGCTCCTGGAGGACCAGCCTGTTGGTGGCACTGATGATCGTCAGCCGCTGATCTTGTAGGGACGAGCGCAGCATGAGCTGTTCCCAGTGAGTGCCACCTTTCGGAATGGAGGATGTGAGTAAGTGGATCAGGTAAATAATACATGAAGAAAGTCGGCTTGTTTGGCTCATAGTCGGCAGAAGGCGGAGAAAAGGTCGAGAAACGTCCTTGCATGACTATTGGGTATGGCAGTGTATGAGTTTCGAGCCGCCGCCAGAACGTTGATTGCATGTTGGATAGTGATAGGTGAGAAGGAGCGTATATCTGTCAATTGGGGCGATAGTATTCAAGGATGTCTCTGAAGTTTAGCAGGCACTCCCCATCGACGGATGCGACGATGTGCTCTCCCGCTCGGAGGATAAGACCTCGGGCGAGGGTGTGTGCCTCTTCATTTCCGGGTAGGCCCGCATGGGCTGGCTCCCAGATGAGCGTTATTTTTCTGGTTGGCGTCCAGCGCCTGAGTATGTTGCTGGCTTACTGAGAGATGCATCCAGAGCTAAAATTTAGGATCGCTATTTGAGAGTCAGATATAATTTTAGTGACGACCGAAAAAGAGGTTGCTAGAGAGATAGCCGCCTCTTCAGCCGTGGTTATAGATGAGGTGTGAATGGTTCCGTCGTGCCAGGGCAGCTGTGGCTGCGAACAGCCACTATCGCTGCCTGTGCGCGTGATGCATATAGCGAGGCATCAGAGTATACCACATTAGGATATCTTTAGTCTGTGTAGTGCTAGGGCCCGGAGTAGTAGTAGTAATAACTTTATTAAAACAAAGGGGTTTGGGCATGCATGCCCCAGGGTCCCCGCATGGCCCCACTACCCTCACACGTTCATGTTCCTATGGTTCATGGCATCGGCAGCCCAGTATGTGGTGATCTTCTGCCGAACCGGGTCCTCAGAGTGCCGCAGGGTCTCCCAGTCCTTCCAGGGGGTGAGGTGGTCCAGACCCCGCGAGGGAGGATCCGCCGGGAATTAGGACATTATGTGGGCAAAGGTGACAGTGGGGTCGCTGCAAAGGATGTAGGAGGGATTGGTGAGGGTGTGGTGGTAGTGAGCCGTACTATAAAGGGACGGGAGGGTGAACGTCTGGAGTTGTCAATACCGCCCTCTCATTCGTGCATGCAGCGTCCAACAATACAGCATCCGTTTCGGAGCCGTAGTATTTGTGGGACGCCTCTGCTCGGGCTCGGCGTTGCTAGTGATGCTGGGGGTACATGTTGCGAGGGACAGGCTTGATGACAAAGTCTCGGTGGAGGGGGCGAGGTATGCGAAGAAAGGTATGGTCATTCGCTGCGACGCGAATGTCTAATGTCTCCAGGATATGGCGGCCCGTGGAGGTCTTGGTGAGACGCAAGTATTGGGCTTGGCGATAGGCCGGAACTTCCTGCGTTTTTGATCACGTTCTCGATGCATCTGTTTCTGGAGAAGTGGTGTACGGAGTGCAGCTCGTGTGGGAGTGGGGATTAAGTCAATGCCGGGTACTCCACCGACGAATGATAGGTGAAGCGACTACAGAAGAGCTCGACACACTAAAACTACTCAGAAACCTGGTAGTGAGCCGAATTATGTACAGCCTACCCTACCAGTGCCACAACAAGAGCTAAATACCACAAACGGATGCCCTGCTACGCAAAGCGTATAAGACAGCGCTCCGACTACAGCGCAACACGTCGACACAAAAACTCATGGCTCTTGGATTGCAAAACACCTTCAAAAAGCTACGTGAGGCGCAGCTTGAGTCGCAAAAACTCAGGCTGCTGCAGACAACGACTGAAAGAACGCTCTTACAGAGATTCGGATACCGCGATATCTTCCTTCCTTCCCACTGGAGTTAGTGTGAGTATGGCTAGTTGTGTTTTGGTTGCTTCACAAAGTTCCTCGATAGTGTTTTGTATCCCTAGTCGTAGGAGGTGCTTTGTGGAAGCGCTCGGAGGAAGGTGTAAAGCGGCATGCGTGCTGCTCCTAATCAGGCCATCTGAACGTTCCCTATACCTCGCTAGGAGTGGGAGGTATAGTAGCGCGCATGTGATTCTGCTGGTAATGTAATCTTGTGTAGTGGTGGTGGCAAAAATATTTAATGAAAATGTTTAGGAGGTTGTAGCGGCGGTTGGACTCCTCAATTTTTCCCACTGCGAGCTGCTGTCGTGGCACGTGGATACTGCCTTCTGCGCACCCTCTTCGAGCACAGCGACGTCATCCACACTTCCAGCCCGGATTTTGCCTATAAAAGGGACGCCTGCGCCTTCCATCAGCAGTGGACACAGCAACCCCGTCGTGACAATGTCAACTGATGTGCCACTATTTGTGCAGGTACTTACCGGATTCTTTTCCATCGCCTTGGGCCGTGCAGTAAGCGCAGACAGCGGCTTCAATCGTCACCCAGTTTCTTCCGATGCCAACCGACTGCCGTGCGCGGGGGGCGTACATTTTTCACACTGCGAGCTGCTGTCGTGGCACGTGGATACTGCCTTCTGCGCACCCTCTTCGAGCACAGCGACGTCATCCACACTTCCAGCCCGGATTGTGCCTATAAAAGGGACGCCTGCGCCTTCCATCAGCAGTGGACACGGCAACCCCGTCGTGACAATGTCAACTGATGTGCCACTATTTATGCAGGTTGGTGGACGAAAATATTGCTGCCGTAGCAACTGCCTTTTTTTGATCGTGTTGCCGTGTCCACGCACATTGCTGGTTTGCTTTAGTGATTGTATCTCAATTGAAGGCCTGTTGCTGAAGTTATCCGGTGATGTTGAGGAAAATCCTGGCCCGGATACAATGGAAATGATTCAACAAGTAATTGCTTCTCAAACTGAAATCCTCAGCACATTAAGCGAAATACAGGAAAACCAAACATCGTCTGAAGCAAGAATTCTGGACATGCAATCCAGGCTGTCTGCTATAGAACAAAAGCTACAGACCTTTGACGAGTCTCGGGATAGGCTTTCGAAACTAGAAACTTTTGCTGAAAGATGTGAAATAGAAATGACTGCAGTTTCGAGAAAACTTGATGAGTTGGAAAACCGCTCGCGGCGCAATAACTTGATTGTACGCTGAGTCACGGAGGAGGAATCAGAGAGTGAAGAGGACCTACTACAGAAAGTAAACAATGACATCTTTGATAAAATTCTGAAACAAAGGGTGGACACTATTGAAAGGATTCACCGACTTGGAAAGAGGGAACCAGGTAGAGACCGTCCGATTATTATTAAACTTACTGACTTTAGGGATAAGATGAAAATAATGAGTAGCTGTTTCAACCTAAAAGGCACTCAATTTAGTGTAAATGAAGATTTTTCTAAAAGGCTTGCGGAAATACGACAAAACCTTTGGAACTCCTGTGCCGATGAACGAAAAAACGGCGTGAAAGCTAAGTTAATTTTTGATAAGTTAAAAGTCAAGAATACCTTATATGCATGGAACGAGGAGACCAAGCAGCGGTTCAAATGCCAGGTTGCCACTAGCACTAGCAATGAGTGACTAAACAATCATAAGACGGTCTGCTTTAAAATTATAAATGTGAACGCTAGGAGCATGCTTAACAAGGTTGACGCCATAGAAAGTATATGCCTTGAACATGAACCCGATATTATGGTAATCACAGAGACATGGCTACATAAAGATATTAGAGACTGTGAAGTTGCTCCCCCAAACTACTCCATAGTACGAAAAGACCGTGAAAGGAGGGGTGGCGGTGTTGCAAAACTGGTTAAGAGTAATATAGTATTCTCAGTTATAGAAGGATTTGAAGATTTAGAAACTTCATGGATTAAAACCAGACTGAATGGTCGTACTGTCTTAGTGGGTGCTTTCTACAGAGCTCCTAATTCAACCATAGACGTGCTTGATAACCTAAAAAGGTTACTGAACCTAAATGTACACTTTGATGACAATATTATTCTGACAGGTGATTTCAATTTGCCAGGAATTGATTGGATATCGCTTTCTCCCGGCAGAGTTGATACAGCTAACAGTGAACATCTGATCGAACTCGCCTACTGCTATGGTTTGACTCAGATTGTTGAAAAGAGTACGAGAGTATGTATGACAACATCCTCGATACTAGACCTTGTCTTTTTGTCATCTGGTCTACTAGAGTTTTTGCTAAGTTGTGATGTTGAAGAAGGATTGTCTGACCATAAAATGGTGATTATGTCGCTCAATATGACTCGCGAAATATGTCACAAATCTTGCAGAAAGACTTTTGAATTTTACGGCTGCTGATGATGTCGGATTATTGGACTACCTTGAAATCTCGTTTGATGAATTCATGTGTTTATATCAAGACGGACTTGGCACAGATAAGTTGTGGGATTTTTTTGCAAACATGACAGCGAAAGCAATTGAGATGTTCATTCCTAAACCCACGAAAATAACAAAAAGGAAGCATCCTTGGATTAATAGAGACATTATTCACAAAAAACGACAGCTCAAAGGAAACGAAAAAGATGCTCACAATACCCAAGACCTGAATTAAAAACCTCCATATGTCGTATGAGCCAAGAGTTAAAGCGACTCATCAAAGAAAGTAAAAATACCTTTTACAGTCAGACTCTCACCAGATTTCTTACTGAAGCACCCAGTAAGTTCTGGCGATATATAAATGGCGGCGGTAAATCTCACCATTCTAATGAAGAAGAGAGCCCCCAGAGGGCTGAAAGTTTTAATTCATTTTTTTGCATCTGTTTTCACTGAAGATGACGGCGAATCACCGCTTTTTGAGCCTCCAGGTTGCCCTCCTATACCCGATTTAGAAATAAGTGAAGAAGGAGTTCTGAAACTCCTTTTGAATATCAACACAAAAAAGAACTCAGGACCGGACGGTATCCCGAATGAATTCTTATATAGATATGCAGAGTGGAATTCTAAATTTCTTACCAAAATCTTTCAATCGTCTATCGACAGTAGTTGTGTTCCCGTTGCCTGGAAATGTGCGAAAATAGTGCCTGTGCATAAAAATGGTCCCACTTCTAACGTTGAAAATTATAGACCCATTTCCCTCATTAGCACGTGTTCCAAGTTACTCGAACATATTATGTACGCTCACTTATAACTTTTCTTGAGAGTAACAATCACCTATTTGTAAACCAGCATGGCTTCCGCAAGGGGCTTTCTACCATCACACAACTCACGGAAACTGTACATGATCTTTCCCAGTCAATTAATTCCCGCATGCAAACAGACATCGTAATTCTGGACTTTGCAAAGGCGTTTGATAAGGTTTCGCACCCTAAACTATTACTAAAAATCAGTGCCATATTTAAAAATGAAACTATAACTAAGTGGTTCAGGTTATATCTTTCGTCTAGAGTACAGTATGTTCAGGTTCAAGAGTATAAATCCAACATCATGCCAGTCGATTCCGGTGTTCCCCAGGGCAGCGTTCTGGGCCCTCTCTTGTTTTTGATCTTCATCAACGACTTGCCTGTTGGTTTGAGCGTTCCAGTTAGACTGTATGCAGATGACTGCATCGTTTATAAACAAATTAATACTAAAGAAGATCAGGCAGAACTCAGTCAAAGCTTGCAGAAAATACATGAATGGTGTAAGGTGTGGCAGATGGTATTAAATTCAAACAAAACAGTTTTTATGACCATTACAAGAAAGAAAACTGTCCTTGATTACAGTTACAGCATTAATGGTAGATTACTAACTAGAGTAAGTAATTTTAAATACCTTGGAGTAACACTCACATCTGACTTACGCTGGAATTCACACATAGGTAATGTAGGTACTAAGGCTTCCAAGGCACTCTGGAGCTTGAGACGCAATATGTGCAGTGCAACGCCCGAAATAAAAAGTCTGGTTTTCAAAAGCCTAGTTAGGCCTATCCTCGAATATGCAAAAGTGGTCTGGGACCCGTACACTGCTTCCAACTGTTCTAAGCTGGAAAGAATCCAGCGTTTCGAAGCAAGGTTTATATTTAATAGGTATCGTTATTCTGATTCTCCAACTTCTTTGTGTAAATCTGCCGATTTGCAAACACTTGACATTAGAACCAAATGCGACAGACTCAAGTTTCTTTTCCAGATCGCTAACCACTACTTGAAAATCGATCAAACAAAATACTTTGAAATTAAAACAGGGGAAACATTACGCCATCGTCACAGTTTGTACATCCCAATGCCGCCTGTCAGAAATGATTGCTTTAAATTTAGTTTTTTCCCGAGAGCCATTAAGGAATGGAATATGTTACCAAACTCTGTTGTCACGTCACAATCACTTAGCGAATTTTTAGATAAACTGCACAATGTTTTATGTTCTGCTTGATTTCTATGACAATGTTTTTGTTTTGTTCAAGTGGCAAACACAATTATGTATGAAATTTAGTGTTCATACTGTCAGCCCAGGGCTGATAATATGAATGAATGAGTGAATGAATGAATGAATGAATGAATGAATGAATGAATGAATGAATGAATGAATGAATGAATGAATGAATGAATGAATGAATGAATGAATGAATGAATGAATGAATGAATGAATGAAAGTCGAAGCGTGTTTGATTCCCGTAAGCCTGTTTTCCTGTGTGCCAGACGTTTGATAAGCATGATTTCCGGTTGGATCTGCTTTTGGATCGTTTCGATTGTATCAGTGTGACATCCAAAGGTCGTGAGAAACATACCTAGTATATGAATGTTTGGGACTGTGTAAACTGATTCTGTGCCCGAATTGAGCTGAATATTAGGTGGTGGGCCAAAAGCTCAGTGAGGTTTGGTTGTGAAAAGTGTCGATTTCATGGGGGTGCATGACAGTCTTCTCTCATATACATATGTAGAAATTATATTTAGTGCTGTTTGTAAGCATTGCTCTATGTCGGCGTCGCTACCTTGACATGTCCAGAACGTAATAACATCGGCATAAAAGCTGTAGTACAGGTAGGGTATCGAATCAAGTAATTTTGGTAACCCCAACATGGCCATGGAGGACAACTCAGAGGGCTATGGAACTAAAAATGGTAGGGGTAACGTTAAGAGATAGAAAGTGTGCAGAGTGGGTCAGAGAAATAACTCAAGTTACCGACATTCTAGTGGAAATTAGGGAGACGAAATGGGCATGGACAGGACATGTAGTACGAAGAGAGGATAACCGATGGTCGCTGAGGGTAACAAACTGGATTCCAAGGGAAGGAAAGCGTAGCAGGGGGCGGTAGAAAGTTAGGTGGGCGGATGAGATTAAGAAGTTCGCAGGGGTCAAGTGGATGCAGCTAGCGCAGAACCGGGTTAAGTGGAGAAATATGGGAGAGGCCTTCGCCCTGCAGTGGGTGTAATCAGGCTGATGATGATGATGAACATGGCCATATTAAAGAGAGTCGGAGAGAGGGCAGCTTCCTGTGGAGTGCCTCGTGCGCACCGAGGTAAATTTCGCTGAGGGAGTTCGGCTGAACGAAAGATGAACGCTACAGTTACTGCGGAAATCACGACTCTATTCGTATATTCGTCTTCCAAAATCAAGGTATTGAAGGTTCGTTAATATAGTCGATGAGAAGTTTGATCAAAAGCCTTATTGAGGTCTGCCCCCAATACGACTTTGGTATCCTTCCTTTTGGACTCTAGTATGGGCTGTTGTAGTTGTAGGAATATGTCCTGTGCACCCGAGCCAGGTCTGAAACCCCACATACTGGTAGGCTGTACCTCACTACCTCCAATAAGTTGCTCTGTCTTGTCTGAACAACATGCTCGAAGAGTTTGGCTACGCACGAAGTGAGATGGGTCGGACATTAGTCTGGTAGGGTGCCTTTCCTGGCTTTATAATAAAACTACATTTCGCTGTTTTACATTGTGGAGGTAGGGAGCCATTTAGCCAGCACTCATTAAAATAGGCTATTAGGGCTTGAATGCAGGGGGTGTCCAGATTTCTCAGTGGCCTATTCGTGATCCTGTTCAGTCCTAAGGTGGAAGGGTGTTCGCATGCTGTGCGATATAAGAACGCGTTAAACATCCCCAGGTGGTCGAAATTACTCCACAGCCCTTCATTATGGCCTCCTCTTTCTCTCTTTTCTCTTTTTCACTTTCCACTTTCACTCCTACCTTCCTTCCTTCTCTTATGGTGCGGTTAAGGTGCCTCCAGAAACAAGTATGACATTTAATGTGCTTTTCCCTTTCCTTGATCGCATTATTATTATTATTATTATTATTATTATTATTATTATTATTATTAT
>JAJIZL010031094.1:0-28967 GCA_023969395.1 Amblyomma maculatum
ATATATATATATACATTTCAACCTGGCCACTGTGCATAAAATAGGTACCTAGGTAGTGAATTTTACATGTACACCACAGTGCACCTATGTATTGTGTAAACGCTCTTACCTGAGAATGACACAATATACAGAATTCGAAGAGGACTCGGAGGCCTTTTTTTCGTTAACGAACTCACGGTGTTGTGGCGTAGGCGTGATGTTTCTTTCACCAGCATACAGGGCATGTGCTCATCGTACATATGGCATAGATGGGCGCGTGATTGTCTTTGACGTTTTTCTGGTTGGCCGCAGGACTCGTTTTGTCAACGTGTACGCGCCAGTCACGCATAGTCTGACAAACGTGTTCTTTCGGTTAATCATGACATACTTTCTCGACGACGTGCCCCGCTTTCTGCTCAAGGATTTCAATTCTGTTTTAGACACAATTCGCGACATCAGGGGCCCTGGTCAGGGCGCCTCCAATTACCACGCGAAAGAACTTGGAAAGCTAGTGCGATCATTACGCTTAGGGCGCGTGGGTCACTCTTCACAGAGACCATTTCGAGGCAACACGAGTCTGGGGCCAGAGCGCGAGCCGTATAGATCGAGTTCACATCCCCTCCGCCATGGCACCTGACTTGTACAGTGTGAGGTATTGCCTCTCCCACCAGGCCTTAAACTGAGTGATCACTTCCCGGTCACGGTTACTCTGCGAGCAGCCCCGGGTCGTGCAAACAGCCCCCTGGTGTGGCGCATGGATGCAGCAGTACTACGCGATGAACAGTGCTTCACTGATATACGCCGATAGTTGTGCTTGTCTGTGGCCGCAGTTAGTGACATAATATCTGTTACTTGGGACGCGCTGAAAACCCGCTGGCGCGATGTTCTTGCGTGTGCGGGGAAGGCGCAGTGTGTCCGCATTACGACCATGCTGAATGACGTTCTGCGCCGTATGCGCATCGTACGTGGCGGCGAAACGCTTACGTTCGCGATGCGAGAATAACTCGAGACGCTGCGCGAGCGTTATCACCGCATCTTCGAAGACAGTTTACGCGCATCATTCTCCGCGGGATCATCAAACGTGCCGCTTGAGGATGCCGCGGACCTCGGACACGCTCGAGCCGTTGGCCAGCGCAGTAACAGGCGAACTCGCGGGAGAGCGTCACGCTTGCGGACGGTACGACGTCTTCGGAACCCGTGAACATCCAAAACTTGTTCAGCGATAATTTCACGGCCCTCTTTTCGTCGCAAGGCCTCGACCAGGAGGAGCATTTTCAAGAAGCTATCGGCTCCTTCTGTGGGCCTCCTTCTCAACTTCCAGAAGACGCATGTTCGGCACTTAAGGAGCCGGCAACTTTGAAGGAGGTGCGTTGTGCTTTAGGCGCCATGAACCAGCTGTCGACTGCTCCCTGTCCTGAGGGACTAGTGACCGGTTTTTATTCCACTTACTTTGACATCCTCGGCCCTTCTTTACTTCGGCTCGTAAATTGTTTCCTCGAGAGCTGCGCCAAGCCACCCTCATTCAATGTCGGCCGTATCGTTCTAATTCCGAAGGAGGACATGACGCCGTCGAGTCCCCCATCGTGGCGACCGATTACCCTCCTTAACACCGACTATAAACTTGTAGCCACATTGCTGGTCCGTAGGGTGCGAATCTACCTACAGGATTTGGTTAGCCCATACCAGTCCTGTTCGGTGCCTGGATGATCGGTGTTCGCTTCGCTGACACTGACCAGAGACGTCTTCGAATACGCCTGTGCCAAACTGATCACTGGAGCTTCCGTTTCCTTGGACCAGGCAAAGGCCTTCAACTTCGTAGAACATGATTATTTGTTTGCCGTGCTCCACTCATTTCGTTTTTCTGACGAATTCGTTCAGCTCCTACGCGGCCTTTACATAGATCGCAACAGTGACTTTGGTAAGATGGTAAGGCGAAATTCTATGTTATGAGTACAGCCAAAAAAAAAAGCATAAAGAAACATCGTGATATGTATGCAGCACTTCGTGTTACTATGACCCCCCACTTACTCTTATCATGCTTACCACCGTGTCTTACCTAGAGCATCTTTTTCTGTCAAGTAATATTTCTTCAATATTTATGCAATTTATACAATATATTTATACAATTACTCTAAAAATGAAGATAGCGTCAGTATTTCGGTGATTATATTTGCCGTAACTCTACCGTCTTTATACATCGTGGTTGTTCTTTTTCAGCAGCATTCATGTCTCCCACTCCTTGAACTCTGTGGTTGCGTTTTGTGGCGTAGCACAATGTAACAGTGCACAGCGCAGGCGGAGATAAATCATGCTCATAACCGCGAGATCAGACACGCAAGCGCCTCCTCAGACCCATTCTGCAGCTGTTCGGGTCGACGCCGCCAGAGATTCTCTGGCGTGACTACCAATAATAAACAAAAGGGGCTGAGTCATTAAGGAACTCCAGAAGAGGAGAAACCTTCGTTGTGGGCTCCACATATTAAGGATGTGGCCAATCGCTCCTGGTAAACATTTATCAGTGGACGATCGATGCGTTTTGTTCGCACTGCCGTTGTCCCGGCCTTCCTTCTTTTTTCGGAAGAGATTTCATCGCTTGCCTGAAAGTAGTCTGAGCGTGTGCGGCAGATGATTTATTAACAAAGGTATGCTTGCTTGTACCCACTCTCTTAAGAAAAGAAGCTGATGCGTGGCACACTCTACAGCAGTTTAATCAGACTCGTGCTTGTTACAGAACTGTTAATGCATTTTCTGTTTAGCCGTAGTTCATATAGAAATGAGAGACACATTTCGTATGCAGGTCAAGGACTGTGGTCTTCCGCTTGATCGTTCCGCATCAATAAGACGTTGTCATTAGAAAATGACACATAAGAAGTGAAGGAAAAGCTGATTTTAAAGAGACAGGCGTGCTATAGATGGACGCGATTTGATCCCTGATCCTGCTTTCCTAAGATAGATCTGATTGATTCTTAGACCACCTATCTAAATGTAGCTTTCGGAAGATAACTCCCGTGCCTAAAAAGATAAAAAAACAAATTCCTGCACCAATAAACACCAGTAAAAAACCTAGTTAATGGATACACAAAAAGCGTGCGTGCGACGCTTTTAACGCGGAGGCGAAATTGAGGTAATAATTTTTCGCTAACACTGCTGACTGTTAGGGGTAGTGGCAAAATAAGGTTAAAGTTGAAGCAGGCATGCTCTTGATATTGAAGCTTGTTAATTTTAACGCTTCACGGCGAAAAAAATGCGACCACACAAAAGGAAGCCGACCATATTTTCCTTAAAAGCAAGCCCACATGTTTTATCGCAAAAAAGAACCGAAACTTTCTCCAGTTCCTGCGAGAAAATTAATCAGATAATTTCTTATAGTATGCTTAATGATAACCTTGCGAAACAATCCAAAAAAGCTCGCGTGGCTTACTGTTCAATCTACTATGAGCAGGCTAAAGTGATCTCGTCGTGAGCAGACGTCAACGCAAGAACGAAAACCCCTAAAACGAAAATTATTCGCCTCTCTCATATCAAGGGCAAAAAGTTTCACCCAGGTCGGACTCCACCAACGTAAAGCCGTAGCCAAAGACATTATTCATGCAAGGCTACCACGTCGTCCATATAAGAAAGTTTGCACGCGCATGCAGAGAAAAAGTGCTTCATGTTGGAAATTTTTCTTACAAAGAATTCACTCACTATGAAGAAACACGAAACCGCCGCGGACGTCCATGTTACGGGTGCAACCATGTAACGAGGCGAATAGCTTGAGTCAAGTGCGGAAGTTCACGCCTACGACTCCTCGCCATGGATTCGGTTACCGAGATTTTGTGTGCTACCGCTCGCTCGCTTTGCATGCGACTTCGCTTTCATATCTTTTTTTGACCCACTGCACACTGTTTCGCGTTACAGACCGTCTACGACGGTTTTTGTCGCACTTGAAGCTGTGTTTTTGTTTTAATGTGCTAAATTCAGATTGGTAAATGCTAAAAAAAAAAAAATATATCGCGATGTACATTAATTGATCAACAACCACTTCCTCCTCCAATTCTTCTGCAATAACACGCTGCTCGCGCTATAGCAGATGCATGGTGGTATCCCGGCTGACTGGCAACGTAGCATTTTCATCGCTGAAGCTATTGGAGTCAGGCAATACAATTTGCAGCCGCACTAATGGTGTGACGTACGGTCCCTATAAAAAAAAAAAGAAAATTATTTTTATTTTTAGCACTACGCTGCGTACTCAACCGAAATGATTGAGAGTTGCGGCCGCATTTCATACCATAGCTAGTCACAGTATTTTGTTATCATCATCATCATCAGCCTGACTATACCCACTGCAGGGTGAAGGCCTCTCCCATATTTCTCCACTTAATCCGGTTCTGTGCTAGCTGCATCCACTTGACCCTTGCGAACTTCTTGACCTCATCCGCCCACCTAACTTTCTGCCGCCCCCTGCTACGCTTTCCTTCCCTTGGAATTCAAGGGAAGGAATGTTATGCACAATCATTTCTGTTCACATCGTAACTACTCCGCGCAAAATATGCTGATGTAGTCTCTGAAAGTAAGTCTTCAGTGATTTCAAGTGTGTCGTCTTGGTCAAGTTACTTCACTGAACACAAAGGCGTTTTCACTCCTTTCAAACACCGAACGGCATATAACACGCAGCTACAGGCACGGCAATGACTCGATTGTGTGTGGAGCTCAGGCATCGTGGATATCACATAAAATAAGCATTTTCTTCAGAACCAACTCTGTACGGCTGCATGTACTGCAAGTCGGAACCAGACATCACAACCGCAAAGAATAATGGATACGCCAAGCTTAACGGGTAGGTGAAACTAAAGTAAAGCAAAAAAAGTGAAGAAGTCAAGGTGGCAAGATAACCAATGGTAAGCTAAGATAAATAAGCCAAACAAATATAGACAAAGTAATAGAAGAATTGCCAAGCTAGGTAAAGTTAAGCACAGCTAAACAGAAATGAACAAAGCTAAGCAGTAGAACAATGCGCCATGCGCCTAATCGCATTTGGTCTAGCAAAGTGAATTGGAAGGCGTACTTTTTGTGTTTCACATTATGCGTTGGTTTGAGTGTTTACAACCTAATCCTATCGATACATAGTGATTTATTTTGTTACTTCTAATTTTAAATCGCTTCCTGGTGTGCTACGAAAACTGCTCAACTTCTCAGAAAATAATGTATTTATTAATGATACTGTGAAAATGATGGTTATAAGATATTTTTTTATTTATAAACAATGAATCAGCATTACTGAACTACACAGCGAAAACTTTTACTTACGATTTGTGCTACTCTTCTTTTACGACGTTATAGATACCTGTTTATTCCTTGGACCGCTTTTGTATCCCTGCCCGTGCTCAGGTCTTGCTGTGTTAACTGCCGGCAAGAAAAAGGATTGTTCGTTATGCTATTTTGGCGTGAATGTTTTGTCAATTTCCCTCTATTCGCAGGAATAAATGGCATATAAATCAGCCATGCATAGGCGGACATATTGACGCCTTTTTAGGAATAGTCAGCGCATCCTCGCGACGTTAGATATCAAACTCTACCCCCCTGAGTGAGAACATTTCAAATCAGTGCGATAAAATGCAAAAAACTTCTAGACGCCACTTTGGGCCACTAAAGTGCGATGAAGTGAAAGCCATTATAGCGTGGGGATCGTATCCCTCCACTACAGTTTCTCTCTCTCTTCTTTCACTCCCACCTTCTTCCCTTTCATTACGGCGTGATAAATGTGTCCGCGGACAATTGTGACAGATACTACGCCTTTTTTATCCTGTAAATAAATTTGAAATACCGCTGATGCCTGCTGTACTAACGCCACATAGACATCTGGGTCTGCTTCTGTTTACTGTGTTGTGCGGCGTTCGAGGAAGCGCCAAATGAAATCGCGAACGCAACCAGCATTCCATTGAACGCATCAGAGATCACCGGTGTTCTATAATTCGTTTAGAGGAGATTAAAGGCGCATTATCTGTCAATCGCGGTAGACAAGGGGAATTATGATGAACGTTTCACAAGTCGGGGCGTAGCGCAGTTCGTAAAGCGCTCAGCCGGGGATCCAAGGGTAAGAGGCTCGATTCCCGGTGGAGACAAGTTTTATTTAACCTCCCTCGAAAGTGTGACATCCTCTGCCGACGACTCCTGCTAACAACGATGAGTCATTGAAGGCTTTCGCCTTAATATATTGTAATCGTCAATCACCCCAATACACACACTGCAGGGAAAATGCGTTTCCCATATCCCTGTTTTAACCCGATTCTGTGCTAGCTGCGGCCACGTGATCCCCGCAAGTATCCTAATGCCACCCGCCCACCTTTTTAGCAAAGTTGGTCTTCTCTTGGAATCCAGTCATTTATACTTAGCGTCGGTGAACTTGCCCTGACCATGTCCATTGCTTCTTAATTGCAACTTGAAAGTCAGAAACTTAGCTTTATTTCCTCACCCACTTTTAAGACGAAAGCCTTTCTAGGATCATAATGCGTCGGCAGAAAGAGATCGTTGATTGCGTCGTCAGAAATGTCCGACATAGAAAGACAGATTAAAGAATGAAAATATTTATAGCGATCAATAGAGGTTATAATATAGATTGGTAGCTATTATATTCACTAATAATGGCTACTAATGCTTTGTTATGACCCATATGCCTAACGACGGCTTGTAACGGCTAAATTTGATTAGAAACCAATAACAATGCTTGGTAATGACTAAAATGACCTACTGATTATTTGCAATGGCTACTAATGACTTGTAATGACGACTTGTAACGAGTAAAGTGATTATAAATGTCTAAGAATGCTTACTAATTAGTCGTAATGACTACCAATGGCTAGCAATGAACAATATGTCTAACAACAACTTGTAAAGACTACAAATCATTAGAAATTTTTAAAAATGCTTAGTTGAATTGCAATCACTAGACGCCTACTAATGACTTGTAATGACCGTTATGTCTAGCGACGAGTTGTACCGGCTAAAAACATTAGAAATTATTAAAAATGGTTACTGATTGGTAGTTATGACTAAAAGAACTACTAATTACTACTACTACTAGGCTTTCGCGGTTCATCTCTTAAAATATATCTTAAAAGACCCTGTAATATTTCTCCTTTACTGTCTGTCGACGTTAAACATTTAGTTTTCCTCTCTATAGATACTTGCATAGTCCTCAACTTAAGTGGAAAACTTTCTGTAGGCATCCACGTTTCTGCCCCATAGGTGAGTACCGGTAATATGCATTTATTGCTGCTATAGAATTCATTTTGTTTCTGTGAAAGGTATAAGTATTGTCTGAGCCCACGTGAATAGTACAGCAATTGAGGGCGAGGGACATAGCTGTTTGATGCAGTTACTGGCACCAATAGGGTGACGATGACAGAACTGCGATCAACAGCAACGCGTTGTCTACAAACGCAGATGGAGAATAAAAAAGCGTTCACAACAACATTATCAAGAAGAATAAGCTACAAAAAGATTCGCGATACAAAATCACAAATATTGAGGTGCGTGACATAAACAGCGGTATAACGAAGCATACGGTGGCTGGATACAATGTAATAACAAGCGCACAGCTAGGATAAACTGCAGGAAGTACAAGGAGAAAGCAGAACACCACAAACGACCAGTAATGGTCAGGCGTATCACTGATGTCCTTTTTGTGGAGGAAGCAAAATGCAACGGTATGATAAATGCTGAAAAGGGAACACATGAACGCCGAACCCAGTAAGTTAGGTTCTTTTAAACGAAAACGAGAAACACTCGCCGTATTTGATAAGCAAATCTAATTTTTAAGAGCGTATTGTGCAGCACGTCAAGCACGACAAAGGTCAAGAAAATCACTGCAAAAACGACGTAGCTGCAACTGTCGTATAAAGGGTAGAAGGGGATGATGACGCACCAACTCTTCAT
This sequence comes from Amblyomma maculatum, assembly GCA_023969395.1. Lineage (NCBI taxonomy): Eukaryota > Metazoa > Arthropoda > Arachnida > Ixodida > Ixodidae > Amblyomma > Amblyomma maculatum. The sequence continues at coordinate 7,897 of JAJIZL010031094.1, forward strand.
GGCACACGCGGCATGCCACAATGGGCACACAGGTGAAGCGCTGGAAGAAAATATTAGCAAATGAAAAATATAACTATAAAGTATCTGAAAGTAGGGAAGCACTTGAAATAGACATAGCTGGTTTAAAAATGCAGAGGAACTGATAGGTCATACTGAACCATAATGTAACGAACGTATATACCTACTCACATTACATCGGACAACAGAGAAAAAAGGTAAGAATAAAGAAAAAAGAGTGACTCATACGTAAGGGATATAGTGAGCTTTATTGAGAGAATAACGAAAGTTAAAAATACTTGGAGTATTGAAAACTCGGTTTCCATCGCCAATGCCTCTCCAAACCTCTTATTTATCGCTTTATGTTATTTATTCCGCATTTTAACGAGTCCTATAGAAGCCACACTTTTTTTTAAATGTTTAAAACTTCACTTTAACGTGTAAACCACGCTAAACTAATTGACATTATTATAAGCTCTTCTCGTTGTTTTATTGGCGCATTTTTTCCGCAACCGCAAAATGATATTCACTTTTGAAATATATAACTCCTTACGGTCTTTGTTTTAAAAAATGATGTCTGAAAAGATGGCAAAAAGTGTGAACATTATATTAGCATGTACTGAGTTGATTTCATGGAATGTCGACTACGAAAGATTAAAGTTTATTTTTTTTTTTTTCTGCTGTGTGAGCTAGCTGACCTATAAGCCGGCGCCTTTTAAAAGGTAAAAAAGCACCACATTTCAGACGTCAATGACGCCGGATGGCAGCAAAATTGCGTTCCTTGCTACTTCACGCACATATCGAAATGCTCCTTCTTCGCAAAACCAGAAATGAACCTCGTCAAAAAAAAAAGCGAAACTCATCTATCTTTCAGCGAATTTCTTGAGCCTTCGTGATTCTAGTCCTTTCACGTCTCTTTCTTCGCACTCTAGCTGCGGAGCTCTTGCGACCTACGCTGTTAAAAAATTTCTGCTTTCGAAAACTGGGACGTCGCCAGTGCGCACGTGACTGCACCTCGAAATAGGACTGCGATACGAGAGGAACTTGAACATGGATGTCAAAGTTTTCTTATGCAGTTGAGAACTTTCTGGAGCCCAAGCACACTTACTCGAGTTACAAAGTTGTACTTTAAAACACTAACTCGTTTTGTCTTTCTATTCGGCTTACTCACGTAGCGATTTACGTTCATAGAATGCGCTGTTGGTAACATTTTCTTCTTTCTTGCTTTCACCTAACGTAACTTTATTTGAGAGGTAGGTCTTACATATTTCGCATTCGCCAGCTAAGATTTGAAATACATTCTTGTGGGTGTGTCTAGGCGTCGCTACAAGTGCTTGTTTTCATCTTCGGATGATGTGAAGTTTTCTCAACCTTCGCTTTGTCTAAATTATTTTAGCTCTCAATAAACGTTTTGATCTTCATCATCCTCCTTATTTGCATGAGAAACGAGAAACGCGGAGAAAACGTTTTGCAAGTAACCAAAGGTACAGTTTCTCTAAATAAATGGTCAGGAAAAAAAAGAACAATTAGGGAATGAAGGTTATTATCATGAAATGCCGCATAGGCTCCCAAAAGGAATCGTTTCCAGTACCCCGCATAGGATTGCCCATAGTAGTAACGCAAGAACCTTTGTTACTCTTAGCCCATTTTTTTATCAACATTTTTCTTCTTTGGATTGTCGGAATTCGTTTCATGATCCTGCCGTGTTCAGGGAAGGGGAATCGTTTTGTCGATATGTACAAACCTTTGGGAAGCTTCGAATATAGGTATTAGTTCAAGAAAGCCAGCGATAGAAATCAACTGAAAGTACGCATAACCAGGACAACCGATGCGTCAATGATACTTCAGAGTTAGGACGTCACAGAAGCTAACTTTTTTTGACTGGACGGGTGTGCTCCTGCACAGTTAGTAATTTTGTTCCATTGAGTAAACATACAGTTGCATGAAGAAAAAAGTAGAGCAATCAATTTTTGTTTTCTCATAGGACATGTACCTGTGACGCTTAGCATTGGACAATAATAAGAAAGTCACCCCTGTCACATGTGGTTGCGAGCAGTTTGAGTGCAGTTTATGAGCGTTTATATAGCGGACAGAGAAGATGGTTTCTTGCATGGATGCAACACTTCAACATCACATCGGAGCTAACTGAATAACTAAATTCACTGATAGATGCATGATTTTATTGAAAATAGGGGCACCATTCTTCACATAAATCATATAATATTGGCAGAATGAGCCAACTGCTGACTACTTCAGACATATTCTGCTTAAGCCATAAGGAAAGAGTTAAAGTAAGCATGCCGGACAGTCATTAAAATTATCAGTTTTCAAAACAGCTCGTATAACCAGGTAAACAAGCTATTCGAGTTCCAGGCCATAAGAATGGAATCGCCAGGAACAAGATGGAATGCAGCTTATTTAGTAGTGACTAAGAAGTTAAAAACAAAGGCTTACTTTGATAATTTGACCTCCGAGGACTGGCCTACATATCGTAAGAGAACATGCGGGATAACCGATAAAAGGTTTGTTCGATTCAGAAATGGTTCTCAGCCTCAATTCTGCAAAAAGTTTCGCCAGTGCCGGTGAGGTGCAGTTAGAGTTCTGAGGTGCAGGTGCAACGTGTCATCAGCGCCACACATCATTTGTGCGGCATTTCTCAATGGACCCTTGTGGTCTGCTCGCTGGTTGCCGTTGGTCTCGAGCTGTCAGCAACGTTTTTGGATAGAAAGAGTTCGGTAAGAGCTCTGGCGCGCAGCGCTACGGAGTGCGCCCAAACAATCGCCTATATGACGTCAGGTAATCCCAAAATAGCCGCAGCGCACCCCCCCCCCCCCCACACACACACACACACACACTGCGGTGGATGGGTAAGGCGGAAATTTCAAACGCTACTTACCCTCTTCTTTCAGCAACGCCACAGAAAGTAAAACGGCATTTGCATTTTTAAACACATTTTTGAACGCATTTGAAATCCTCCTTGTCTACTGACGCATCTGAAGTAAGGAGGTTGCAGACGTGGTTCAAGCGTATCGTATGCTGCCTACCTGCTTGAGATACGCCTGCAAACGCGTTGGGTTTTCATCGTATTTAAAAACATCAACGCATTTTTATTTTCCGTTTCGGTGCTGAAAGAAAAGATAAGAAGCATTTAAATTTCCGCCTTTCCCATCCACCGCATAGGGCGGGGGACAGCGTTCTTAGATATAGACCTAAATCTAAGAACGTATATTTATATAAGGTCTATATCTAAGAACGTCGGAGGGGGAAGGGCGTTGTGGCCTTTTTTGGGATTACTTGACGTCATATATGTAACAGTTTGGACCCACGCCGCATCATGCAGTTTTTCGACAGTATCTTACCTAAGAACGTTAGCTGTCAGTTCTCGAGATGCATCTGTTTGTGTGCTTCGTGAGTTCATGGGCGACAACATCGCTCCAGTCATCTTTATGGAACTTTTGGAGTCCTCCGAGCATGAGGATGAGAAACGAGAGTCCGTGGTTTCATTCACAACAACACAGTTGATTGAAACAGACGGCAGTTAACTGAATTCCCACGTATAACGGGAGCGCTCTTGCTAGATATTTCAGCTTTGAATTCAGTAGGCTATTCAGGTTGTCACGAGAGACGTAGAAGGAACTCGCCATTTTCTCTTAGAATGACGCCTGATCCGTTGATGATGAAAAATATGTCCCTAAGTTCACCATTGATATTTACAAGCATCTCATCGGAAGCGCGCGAGCCGTCTGTTAACGCTGTCAACGCATGGACAACAATTCTCTACTTCCTCCTCAGGGAGTGGCACGGTTCTCTGAACCACAGACGCACCACCGCTGCACCAAAAGCAATCGCGAATGTTGGTGCAGGGGGCGCTGTGAATCGAGCACTTTATTAAAGCTCACTTTGTACCGGTGTCGGCGGGGCAAAGGATCACGGATGAATCGAGCACAACTAAGATTGATGATGGTGCTCTGTGGAAGAAAATCCTAGTCTAACCATGAGAGACAGAAATTGAACAGCTTAGATTAAGGATCAACAAACTCGAGTTGATGATATCCTAATACAAATTAAAAGAAAAAAAGGTTGGCTGAGCTGGAACACAAGGATGAGAAGAGGTGACCAATTAGAGAAACGGAGGGCATAAATTGCAAGATAATGAAAATGTTGCCTCGTGTGGTCGAAAGTCAGATAAGCAAGATGGGAGATGCCTTCGTCTAGCACTGGATGGTCATAGTCCAGCTGATGAGGATAACTCTGAATATGCACTAACACTTTCAAAATAGCATTGTAATAATAAAGGACAAACGGGGGAAGTGATATGAAGCACGCGAAAAAAGAAAACACGTGCAAACATAGACAAGTCACAGATTTACATCTTTCTTACCTTTTATTTTATTTAGCTTGTTTTGTTGTTGTTTGTTCGACAAGATAATAAATATATTGTTACAGCATTCATTTGCTAGGAAAAAAAGAATAGTCCCAAATGTCAAAACCCAATCGATTAAGTTATTTAGTTCAGGATAGAATTTGCGGCTTAGAAGGAGCCTTGGGTTCTAGAGGAAACCACCACGTGTTGAAAGACATAATTTTTGCGAGGCAGACAAGCTACTGTGAAACGCTTCACAACTCTATTGAGAGCTTGAGAAATATACAGGGTCATGGACAAGAGAATAGCATAACACAAACCACAAATCAGAATTCCGACGTATACATACTGTGTGCCAAAGCGAAATAACGCAAATACGTTTATGCAAGCTGTTTGAGATAACCAATAGAACGTAGGGCAATATAAGAAAGAGAGAGAGAGAAACCAAAGAATAGAAAGAGAGCGAGTTTAACTAAGCGATGCCCAGTAGGCTGCCTTACACGTGGGGATGGGAACAAAGGGAGAAAATGGAAAGAAAGGGTGACAATGAAACGAGGTTGTCAATGAAGTGACATAACCATAGTTTAATAAATTAAAGGGACACACGGCGCACACTTAAAGTTTATAATCGCGAACTCTACTCCGAGTCCTTTAAAAACTTCAATAGCGCCTTCACAGCTTTCATTTTTGATAAAGGTTTTGTCCAAAGCCCCATAACCTCCTCTTGAGTAGGAGGACGCGAATCCAAACTGCGGAGTACAGCATCCAAGGTGGTACGCTCTCGCTCAATCCGAGGGCAGCCACATAGTATCTGCCCTTAGGTTCAGTCGCACCCGCACTGTTCACACGTTAGAGAGTTTGCCATTGCGATGACGTGAGAGTAGGCGTTAGTACCGCTACTTTTAGCCACAGGTGGCCCAACAGGGTAGCACCACAGCGGGAGCGGCCGACTGGTATTTCTTGTTGTATTAAGGGGTCAAAATGATGCGAAATTGACGAACAGCCTCCAGGGTTATGCCACGAAGTATAGTCACGCTTCAGTCAAGCACCTGAAGATGTCGAGTTGAGTCGGCTCTTGTCAGTGTAATCTGAATAATGTTGGCTGTATTGTGGGCCGATCGAGCAGCATCACCAACTAATTCGTTGCCGACACTGTGACTATGGCCTTGCAGGCACTAGCAGATGATGTCGTCTTCCTCTTCCTTTGCCAGGTGTTGCAGATGCCGTACTTCCGCTACAAGTGCTCATGGTCGCCATGACTCAAGGCAGCTTGAAGACATTGTAGGGCAGCTTTATAATCACAGAAATCAACCCGTCTGTCATGTGTTTGTTGAGAAATGCACGTTACAGCCGCACAAAGTGCAGCCTTACAATGCAAGGGGCTCCATTCTGAAATAAAGGGTCCATTTGATGAAAAGAACAAGTACTGTGATGACTCGGTGAAAAGGTAAAACAAGCAATATCTAGAAATAAATAAACACTGTTTCAAAACAATCTATCTCATTGTATTATAAGAAAGGAACCGTCTAGGAAGCACGTATGAGTGCAACAGTCAGTGTAGAGCAAAACTAGACTCCTCTGTCAGTCAACAGTCGATGATCAAAATTCTATGGTCGAGCAATCTACACACAGGCCAGGTGAACTTCGGTGCTATGCTTTCTTTTGTGTACTTCACTTTGTTACGTCGCTGGTACCTCAGTCTGGCAATGCGGCCGAGAAGCAAGAGCTGTTGTCAGGCCGTGTTTGTTTTGCGCGTGGCGCCTTTGCGGAGCGTAATGAAAGCCAAGTCATGCACGGCCAGCCGGTAGGTCCTCGTTAGAGACGCCTAGTTTCTTCGGGCAGAACAAGCCCTTGTGTCCAAGCTAGACTGCCGTCTTCACTCCGACCCTTTTTTACTTTTATTTTGCGCTTCAGCAGAACCTTCTTACTAGATCCATCCGAGCGCATGAAGGACCGTTGCAGTGCTTCAGGGAGCACGAAGCTGGCTGAGTCGTGCACGCCGCAATCTACGTAAAAACAAATCTGCTTTGCAGCTTAGACTTCCGGCAGCGAAGAGAACATTCCTCGCGAAAATATTTATGACTGCACATGTTGGTTCGGTGTATTCATCCGTTGGGTAAAGATCTCCATGTATTGAACACAGGGTCCGCAGTAAAATGCAATGTGGTGATCTCCTCGCATAACTTCACAGCAACTGCTAATATTGCTCATTAGTGGATTATCGTAGCAGACGTTTATTTATGCTCTCTTCTATACTCAGCTAGTCTGCATTTTAAAGGTGGCAAGCTCAAAGAGTACGTTATGAAATCTGCGAGAGAAAATGTTGAGACAGAATATGAATGGGAGGTGCGCAGGCCTCAAATAACAGAGTTTTTCATCGTGCGTTTTGATGCTCTAAAATTAGTTATAATTTCGTGACAATTATTTCATTTTATGGCTTATATTGTTCTTAAAACCGATGTCTTTTGAATGGCTCATGCTTGGTTGAGTATAGTAATAGAATTTGGAAGCGGAAAACACGAACTATTTGACAAGGATTCAATAGAAACAATTTTGGGCGCATGTGGTTCAGACATCAGTAGTATATCCGTGTTTCAGTGCACGCAGCTCGTAATAGCGTAGGTTTTCTTTTCTAGCAACAGCTGTTAGACGTTATTTTATTGGTTTATTGGGGTTAACACACAAAGCAACTCAGGCTATGAAGGACGCTGTAGTGGAAGGCTCCGGGAATTTAGACCACCTGGTGTTCTTTAACGTGCCCTGTCATTGCACAGTACATGTGTGCCTTCCTTTTCGCGTCTATTGAAAAGTACCAGCCACGGCGGGATCGAACGAAAACTATCGGGCGTATTTACAAAGGTATTTTATATCTTACAAGGAAAACACAGATGCATACAAAAGGTACTAAAAAAAAAAAATCTGACCACAAACAAGCAATTGGCCGCACGCCTTTTCTCAGTCACGAAACCCATTTTTGTATCACGGCAATTGATTCAAGAATTTGATCTATGTAGCACAAATTATGCATTTTTATTAGGGTTGCATGGTCAGTAGTATAAGTAGAAGAAACAATATTTGCGCCGAAGAATGAAAATGTCTGCTTTGAGAGGTCCACTGATACGATTAGGGTTGCGCTTCTTGAATTCTTGCTTTTCAACAAAGGACAACAACAACAACAATAATAGAAAGGATAAAAAATTTCTTTGTTGAACCTATGCTAACAACTTATTTTGTAACAACGGCTTTTTTTGAAGCCAATGACTGGCACTTAAAGCAGGTTTCTATTTGTAGTCTTAATGGTTTATTCTTTAACTTTATCCAAATTCGGAAGTTTCGGTACAGCTGTAAATATTTCCTTATGCCAAATTACTTGTACTAATATTATCCTTCGCAGAAACAAATGGAGTTGCTTAAACTTTACTGTCTGCGAGAGCATTTAGGTGCAGTACATAAAAACTGTGCGTGCTAGAAAAAAACAAAACACAGATTGGCGGACACACCCGGCCTTGGGAACACTCATTCGCATACAACTCGCTCAATCCCTAACTCCTTATATTGTGCCTTTTTATCCCATGATTATTCATCAGCATACAGTCCTAAATACTACATTACGTAAAAGACCAGCCGACAGGGGTAAGAATGCTCGGGATCCAATTTCACCGGGTTCTATTCCCATCTAATCTCAACTCCAGCTCCACGTGTATACTCGGTCATACCATGTGGTCTCGCCACCTCTCAAAGCCAACCAGTCAATCACCGCCCGCACATGTCACCTCTCAACTATCGCCAATACAGGCATGAGCGTGATTTTTTGCATAAAACGAGGAGCGCCGATTTCCTGGAGGAAACGCTTTCAGCTCTGTCGTGTTGAAAACGGAGCTATACAAGAGCGATTGATGACATTCGAAGCGTATAGAGGCACTAGAGACATTTTACATATCGGAGGCGCACTAGCGTAGACGTATATATTGGTTTACCGGACGCATCATGCTCGCGCACAGCCGCGGGGGAGAGGCCAATCGCGGGCACTACGCCTGCTTAGGAAGAGTCCGGTGCACTGGTATGCGTCTACGCTAGTGCATACCCACTTTGCTAAAACCCTATTTTATTTAAAACCACGTACTTCAAACACGCGGACATCTTCGCGACCGCCCGCCCCGCAGCTAAGTAGCTGCCGTTGACCATTCCAGGGTAGGGTTGCCTTGGTGGCTACTGTTCGCCAAAGTGGCAACTTTACAATCCTATCTGGTGATTAAAATGTAACTTTCGCTACCTGGCTACCTTACAGATTTGTATTAGAGGCCACGTTTTAGAAATGCGGGATACAATGCCAATTAAGTAAGGACCTTTTTTTGCAAGCTTTGCTGTCATGGTAGACGACACGGGTGCGTCGTCACCGTCAGCGGGGATGGTGGGCATCAACGGTGTATCTCTGGGGTACTCCGTACATATAAAGTATTCATCCGTGACGTGTCCTCAGGCTAACTTCATTCACCATGCCAAGTGATTGTGAAGGTTGGCGGCCGCTCCAAAATTGTTTCAGCGCACACAAGAACGTGCTGAACCTCGTCACTCGGACACCGACGAAGGAGAGTTTTCACATGGTGTAGCTGTCGTTTGCCTTACCACGGGTATGTGAAGCTCTAGTTGTGAAGTGCAATGTGCACAATTACAACAATACTGTCAGCCTGCAACGCACTTTATTGCACGTTTGAGCCTGTGGCACGCAGCGACAGTTACAAGGCCTCGTCGGATGATTTAATCATCACCTAGCGTCACGCGCACAGAAAATTTCGTCATGGCCAGTTTCTTTTCAACTTTTCTCTATGCGCGTCCTGTTTTGTACGTACTTGATTAAAACATAGAGGAGCGGCAAAATATAGCTGGACCTCCTTGATGGCAATTCTATGACCTATATTCGATATTCAGGCCCCCCCCCCCCTCCCAAAAAAAATCAGCTTAACATTTTACGCTCCGGATAGGGTTTTGGCTAGATTGCGCTGATATGAAACTGCAACGACCACTATCTGCTCTAGACAACCTGCGCAGATGCGCAGTGAATATTCAATGATTTATTTATACATTTGCATCTCACCTGTTATTTAGCGAGCAAGCAAAAAGGCGAAACTGGGGCCTTCGATGTTCCATCTTACAACAGTTATGGAGCTGAGATCAAATAGCGCACCTGTGTTTAGTTACTTTTATCCTTGAGTTCTGACTCCTTTTATTATATGCCCAACAGCAACAATTTCTCAGGGTCTAGGCTTAGTAACCCTGCATCCTGCTTTTTAAACTTTTAACTTCAGTACAACTCGCTTTGTTAGGAGTTTGAATCTCCAGGAAAACTGAAGTGGTCCATAAATATTGTAAATGTCTTGCAAGTTTCTTAGGATGCACTGCGGTACAACTGCTGGATGTCCTTACTCAGGTGTCGTTTCATGACAAGTGTTCAGAGGTGGAAGCGTTATCTGAGACTAATTCATAGCTTCTTAAGTGCCCTTTTTTTCTCAGATGATTTATGGGTTCCATGAAATAGCGGGGTAAGTGCTAAAAGCAGCATGAACGAAATTAGAGAAAGAAAAGGATGACTGCTCACTTTGCTGAAAGAATGCATGAATAAGCGAGCTCCCATTGAGATGAAGTTTACGCGAAGATGTCGGGAGCCGACATAAATCAAGCGCGTAATAGGCAATTACAGACGGTTTGCTTATAGGCACACTCGGGCTTTGAGCATAGTGCACTGTTCGGTGAACGTCAGACTTGATAGGTTTGCGGATGTTTTCGCATTTCCTTATCACCCAATCTTATGCTGAATTCTTAATGGCTTTTTACACTGAAAAAAAAAATGAAAGCAGATGTAAAACTGCAAGATGGGAATACCACAAATCTAATTCTCCTGTTCTGTGAAAGCAAATAGATGATGCGTCGTTGATTCTACTTTATTTTCAGATTCTCACTGACGAATCAAGATTATTCTATAGCTTCTGGTTTTGATCGCCCGACTACTGAATTAGAAGAAACAAAATTTGAAAGCTTGACGCGTTCAGGTTGCTTGATTGCTGGCAGTTGCAGTGCGTGTTTTGCTGATTCGTTCGCACTAGAAAATAGAAAAACAAAAAGAAGACCAAGAGAAGATATACTGCTCTGCAGTCGCGAGCTCGCAGGGCTCGCTTAGAGGACGTGCGTGCAGATGAAAAAACGGTGCGTACAGTCATTACTGAGCACTGTGTTATTACAGATCTTCAGACGAAAACATTCCGCTGATATTTGTTGAGAAGCGAGGAGATATATAGAGACGGCTTATAGCGGGAAGATTAGAGTACGGTAAATTCCTCTTATTACATATATTTTGCCAATAATGGGATACAATAAGTGCGATTTACTGAAAGCGGTGCCCGCGTTATGCAATGACGTTCATCAAGCGAAGGCGACAGTGACGTAAGAAGCTTCTCGCTGGCATTCAGGATGAAAATGCCATTCTAAGAATGCTATTCGCCATCCGCCTTTCAGTAACCTGCAATGCGCTTGCAGCTTTATCCCATATATACTTCTGACAGCCGTTCTGCCGCTGATTTCAGAACATATTTTTTTTTCTAGCTACACCCGCTACCGTTCCTGTCAGCACCATGTAGCCTAATTTTGAACACAATTGTATTATAATGGAAAATACTGTGACAATATATCTGACATATAGGCGCCCCAATACTTCCTAATCATGTCGAGACTTGCGTGGGTGCGTTTTATGTAACGGGACAATATACGAACGGATATCATTAGTTTTTCATTGACTAGATTAGAATGATGATGTCTTGCTCAGCCGGCACACCTTACGAAGCTTGCTATAGACCTGAAAAACTAGCACTGTCGCAAGCACCTTCAAAAGTCAAATTTCTTGCGGAAAAACATTTCGGCATATTGTTAGGCCGCATGCTATTAGTACAATATTCAGTTCATTCTGCCGACCAAAATTGTGGGAAAAAGCAACTATTTTATGATAAAACATTGATTACTAATTAACGATCCCCAAGATAAGTCAAACAGCTGCGAACAAAAACTTTATAAGAAAATTCGTACATGAAGAAAAATTGTTTTATTCCGGGATTTTCTCTGTCGTAGCCATACGACATACCAAGTGTGTTGAATCAATTACTCTTTAACAACCACATAATGAGTGGGTGTTAGATGGTAATTAGTCTTTTATTACAAATATACTATATCCCCGGAGATTGTCCCCAAAATTGCTCTAAAATAGCGTTGAGTTTCACGAGCTCGCTCATACAGCCTACTTCTGTTCAATAGCCTTTTCTCCTCCTCCTCAAATACATCCACTGTTAGATAAATGTATGTACCAAATTCGTCTACTGAACTTTCTACTAGGCGGCTGCATTCAGTGTATTCCATCCACTACTCTGGTCCTGTGTTACTGGATGCTCGACGTTCGTGTCCCTTGAAATTTATTCCACTATCCTAAGCGGCCATCGGTTATCTCATGTACGATTTGTGTTTCTTTCCCGAACCTAATTTCTCTTTTTGATATGGACTAGGATATCAGTAGTTAGTGCGGGCGTTCTGTTGCCCACTCGGATTATTTCCTTGTTGCTAATTTTGTCCTTATACTTTCCCTTCCATTGCTCACAGCGTTGTCCTGGATACAATTTCGCATCTTTCTTTTAGCTTTAAAGTTCATATTCAAAATGAGACATTTGAAAGGGTGCATTTATTGAATTCTTTCCCTTGAGAGATACTCGTAAGATGCAATACATAAGGATGAAGTGCCACCCCTTTTCCCTCTCGCGATCTATCTGAGTATCTGCGAAATGTGTTAATTAAATCAAATCAATTTATTCACAACAAGAGTAAACACATACATAGTAACCACCTGAGCCCTTAGCCGTTTTGCCTAGACATGAGCTTATGCAGGAAGTGCAAGAAGCAATAGCAGGAAAACACTATTTTGTACATCAATTTCGCTTACGGTATGATTACATAATAATTAGAAAAATAAAAACTGAAACACGCAAGGAATTATTCAAGTAGTACAAAGTGGCAAAGGAAGTAACTCAATGATATATAATGGAGTCACACAATGATCATCTCTGAAGAGCCTCTTTACTTCGGCTACTGAAAAATGACCTATCATTAAGTTCGCCGGTAGCTTGTTGCAAATTATGGAAGCCACATACACAATTGCTCTCTTAGCGTACACATTAGAAATAACTGGAAGGTTACATTGATAGCTGCAAAATTCTTAGTTCGGCGAGGTGGGTGGATAAAGGCATATGAAGGTGATGTAAAATGATAATTTAATGAGTGAATAAGTGCACAAGCAAGTTTACAACTCCTAATAGAAACAAACTATCTAATATCTAGGTCATAAAAAGCGGAACAGACATACCCGTGAGTTTCCTGTGTGTGATTATGCGAAGAACTCATATCGTTTATATGAACACTAGATTTGGAAAGGAATTTATATGTTAGTCCACAACACTATAAGTAGTAAATCGTGTATTCTGAAAAAGACAATAAAACTGTTTAACTGTACGAACCAGAAAAAATTTTCGAGCCTTTCCCATGTCTAAACCAGCTTATCTTAATTTACTGGTTACTCTAGTTTTCTGAGAATTGAAATTGAAAGTGGAATCCTGAATTAAACCAAGATATACATGTCGATTTAAATTCGTAAGGCAGTAGAAATGTCTAAGGTTTTGTAAGGAGTTAGAAAATGATCTACATGGTTTTTGAGATATTCATGGTTAATTTATTTTGTGAAACTTATCTGTCTATGACAGAATGGTCACTATTGCCATGATTTGTGAATAGATGAATTTACTCAATGGAGAAAAAAAAGGCTTTGTCATTCGCATAAATTATAATATTGCCGTAATTGACAACATGTCGGGGATCATTTATACTTAAAAAGAACATCAGCGGCCCCAATACTGAGCCTTGAGGCAAACAACACTGAATGGACTAAACATTTGCTAATACACTTAATAGTCGTTGTGATGTCAGGTTTAATAATAAGTGTAAAAAAACTGAACTGGAAGCTCGGTGAGTTGTGTTTGCCGAAGTTATTATTTTAAAATTGCGTCGCTCTATATTCTTACCCGCCAAACACATACGCCGTTTGATCAACTGATGACATAGTAGCTAATTTCCACCAAGACAATACTTGCGTCGAGTTCCTTTTATATATACGCACTGAAGCAATAATAACTCGACGAGCTTTGTGCTTTTAGCCTTCTATATGATTCTTTCCATGCTGCTGAAAAGTAAAATATGTGTCTGTTTGTTGTTAACTCGCCAAAATTCTGAAATTATATTGTGAAGCTTAATATCGAATTAAAAAAACGTATTCACTCAATTCTAGTTAAATATTTGTCAAGTTATTGAGCTCTATCATTAACAACACAATCTCCGCCGGCTGACACCGCATTGAGGTTTCTCTTGTAGTTGAAAAAAAAATAATAATAAGCGTTAGAAAAATCACCTGTTATATACTCGCGTGCTAGCAAATTGGTTTTGCATGTACGCTGCTCAATGTGCTACACATACGCACAAAATTGTTCCTCATTTCTATTGGCTTTCGCCGTCTGCTAAGCCAACTTTATAATTTTGTGATAGATGATTCTTCTTGCGCCTAGATGGCAATCTAAAGAGTACAGAGCCATACATTTGCGGCCTTTTGACTTTGACATCAGCTTGCCTTTCCCGGACAAAACAGGATAGCCCAAAGTTTTATTTCCATTATCGCCTTGCCCTTTAAGGAAGACGTAACGCTTGCATTTTTGAAGTCTTTGTGATACTGACGGTGAATTTCTCCAAATGGGAATTTTTTTCATCGCGTAGGTGCCATCCAGGTGGCTTTCTGAATATTATTACATATCCAGACCTTCATTGGGTTCGAGGGAAAATTGACGCGATCATTCACGCCGATTGATGGTTTTGAGATATGACAGCGTTTCGGAAACAACTGATATGTCGAACTGCCCCCGTGAGCTCGGTGACGGTGGTATAACATCTACAGTGATATATATTTAATGAATGAGCAGTAGCGCCTATGTGTGTGCGCAGCATCTATGAATCGACAGGGATACATGCGAGCATGCGTACTCAAAGAGAAGGTTAGACGTTACAATACTAAGGGACATTCTTTCTTTTATTATTTTTTTTCATGTGGGGTTCCTAGAGAAGGCAGCAATTGGCAATTGGATACAAATAATGAAAAAATTCATTTTTCAGAAGACCGTCCTAATACAGTAAATAAAAAGAAAAAGGTGAGGTTGGCTGATGATCTGGTCTTGCATGGTTTCTTTGGTTGTGAGGGAAGTAGAAGTTGTATACACAGTTTTGCTTGTTTCTACAGATCGCTGAAGAACATTGTGTACAGTGTGACCCCTTACATTTTGTTACAAATTGCCAGTGGCAGATCTAGCGTTTTCGATTGTCGACATCTCCTTTGCGGAATTAATTCGAGCACTGCGGGACCTTCAACTTGCATAGGCATTACAGCTCCATGCTCGCTTCATGTAAACACTCATGCTGTAGTTAATAAAAGAAACAACAAAGAAAATAATACTTGCTAAGACTGGCGGTCTAAAGTAAGTCTGAGTTATTTTTAGCAGGGGTACAAGCTAATTTCTCTACATTGCCCTATTTTACGCACACAAATTTTCATATCACGTGACCATTTCTGAGTGTAGAAATTTGCCGCAAGAGAAGAGAAACGTTTCTACTTGTCAATTGTGATCGAAACCTGGTGCTGCAGCTCAGACGTCCCGTATATGGTCCGTGGAAAGTGCGAGTGGACCAGCTGGCTAAAAAAATCGGCTTCTCGTCGCTACTTAATGAGATCGTGCGAGAAAGATGTATGTTCTGTGTTTTATTTTCAGACAAAGCTTCGTCGCGTAGCTGTTTCGGATGATAATAATATTTAGCATCACAAGGTCCTTTTAAAATATGAGAAAATGCACAGTAACAGCTTCTCAGCTGCCTCCCTCGCATATCAGTATATCGTCTGTCCTCGATGTGGTGCTGGCGATCCGTATGAATCTAGTGTGACTGTTACGGTAGTTTCGACAGCTGCAAATTTCGTTCGATTCTGACGCCAAATGAACCAGCGTCAGCACATTATAAGCGAAGGCAATAGAGCATCATAGGGCAGGTTATAATATACTGTGCGAACAGAACTCGTGCTGCAGAATAAAAAAATACCCAGGTGTTTGCCATTGTTGCAATATGTATTTCAAAGGCAAATTTTGTGTTGAGAGGATTTGATGCCAGACCGAGCTACATTTGTATTAACCCCATGTGTAAGCTCTAGCGACTGCCTTTTTCTGAGAGTGTTCGAGTAGCCGGTTGTAGTAGGAACTGAAATAGTGTTTATGGGGACTGGAGATGTTATGCACAGGTGTTCGATTATGTTCCAAGCGAGTAATTTTTGGACATTAACTAGTTTGGTTGTTGCGACCAGGTTTGACTTTGTCGTATAGTGAGATGAATCTGCAGGTTGTCTGATCGTTCGAAGCAGGGACAATGGCGATGATGACAAAGACAACGCACATAAAGAGAGGTTGGCAACCATTGAACTGTCAATGTAAAAGTAAAGTAAATAAAAGAGGGGGACGTAAAGAACTTAATAAGAGCCAAAATTCGGCTCTAGAAATTGAGACGATTTGCAGGCCGGAATAAGTATAACTTGTCTTTAACATTATGTGCTAATCCAGGGTTCGTGAGACTGTTAATTAAATTTGCCCACTCGGCAACTCAATACGGTAGACGGAAGCAGAAGGAATAAAAAAAAAAAGAAATTGAGCACGACACTGCGGAGAAGTTTAGAGCGCAGGAGACATGAAATTGCAAAACGTTATTTCCTCAACTTCGTTGTGGTTGTTGTGGCTGCAGGAAGAAGGAAAAGAAAATGCACCGGCCTGCTACTGGCTCTGTAGCTGAGCCACCTCCGCTGCCTTGAACGGATAGAAGAGAGAAAGTAGAGAAGAAAAAAAGTATCCGCGATTACGTTACTCCCTAACGCAAAATTCGAGCGTAGCTCACCACCTCTTTCACCTTTTCGATAGATTGAGGCAAAGATTTCGAGCAAGACACGTATGTACAAATACAGACAACTTTTTTTTTTTTAATTTTTCACACGTATTCCTTCAAGAAACACTCCATTAACAGTTCTTGGCTGTCATGAAAGAAGCTTTGTGGTCGGAGAAATGAAGAGAGCAATTGAGTTATCGGGAGGTGGCGGGAAGCAGCGCGTGGGCCCATAGGAACGTTGCTCGACGAACAGATAGCAGCGACTGACTGATGCTGCTGACGCCGCTAGCGAATGAAGCGAGTGAGAACGGGATGCACGCACCGTGATCCGCTAATAGCGAGCCAGCGTTTCGGCAACCGGAGAGCACCCTCGCCACCACGCAGGAAGAAAGGAAGGACCCCGTCTTCTTCTTTGTGCATGGCGGCAACGGTGTTCAGCGCACGTTAAAGATCCCCAGGTGGTCGAAATTACTCTGTAGCCCTCAACTACGGGTCCTCTTTCTCTCTTTCTACTTTCACGCCCACCTTCCACCCTTCCCTTACGGCGCGGTTGAGGTGTCCACAGAAAGCAAGTGAGACAGTTACCGCGCCTTTACCTTCCTATAAATCAATCAGTTTTAATCAATCAATCCACGCAGTCACGTTGTCTTGACTCGCTAGCGGCGGCAGCGGCATCAGTCAGTCGCCACTAGCGCTGCTTCCGGCGCCCTCCCCCCCCCCCCCCCCCTTTCTTTTCGTTCCCCCGTCTCCCCGCGCGCCCCCCCCCCCCCCCCCCCCCCCGCAGGGTGCCCCCCCCCCCCCCTCTTCCTGCGAGACTCCGGTTGCCGAAGCGCAGGCTCGAACTGGGGGGATGAAAGCAAAGGGGGGGGGGGGGAGCTGGTTACGAGGCCGACGCGGCCGACGCCGACGCAAACGCGAAACCCAGGAACGGGCGCCAAAGAGCTGCGCTCTAAAAGAGGAGGGAGAGAAAGACGCGCGCCGCAACAACCGTCGTCCACAGCCTAAGCGGCGGAGGGTGCAATGACGGCCTACAACAGATAAAAATTCGATGCCAGGCTGGCCCCCGCCGCAAGCGGCGTTGACGGACCCCAGTCCCGTAGGGCCAGGAACAGCCACCCTTCACCAAATTCGAGCCCCGCGGCGGTGGTGCAGTGCTAAGACGCCCAACTACTGTGCCGGAGTTCCCGGGTTCGATCCTGACCTCGGCGGCTGCGCTTCGATGGAGGCGAAACGAAGTGGCGTCCGTGTGCTGTGCGATGAAAGCGCACGTTAAAGATACCCAGGTGGTCGAAATTACTCCGTAGCCCTCCGCTACGGCTTCTCTTTTCTCTTTCCACTTTCACTCTCACCTCCCTCCCTTCCCTTATGACGCGGTTGAGTGTGACAGATACTGCGCCTTCCCCTGCCTGTGAACCAATTACATTAAGCAACTTCGAGTAACAAAGAAAGGCGATACCGAGATTATAGGTGAGCAAAAAGCAGAGACGAACAACTAGCATAAAACCTACAAAGAGGCAGAAATGGACCAAGCCACGTAAACCTAATGATTAGTTTCCACGTGCAACGTAACAAAGAAAGAACAAACGCAAATCTCCAAATTCACTTTTTGCGTGTAGCACTGCTCCAGGATGATATCCTGGGCAGGAAAGTAATACCCCATCTTCATAATGGTGCTTCGAAACCCTTCATTGGACACGTGTCCGTACTCGGACTGGTTAAAAATATAGAAATGACCTCATTTTGAGGTCGGCCGAGGAATTTAAATATAGTGCTTAGGGCTCTTCAACAAATAAAAAAATTGCGTAGAAATAGATAAATGCGCACTTAAACGCGAATTCTCAGTCGGCTAAGACATATAAACCGAAAGTGCTGGTGCTTCCTTTTTTTTTAGCTGCATTTCGCGGCTGCACTTGCTGATTGCTGTCCCGTGGAACTAGTTTAAGATTGGACTCGGACTCTATCCACATCTCCCGAAACTTGGTGACCTGTTTCAGGACACGTGCTGTATAGCGGAGGAGTGTGTTGCTGTTAAGATTTTCAAAACTCCGATCCTCTGCGAAGTTTAAAGCGTAATTGGCTCCGACATGTTCCACCCATCAGGAAACCCTATCCTTAACATCCACATTAAATTGCAAGCTCCTCGTCAGTGCACTTCCGCTGATGCTGAGGCGAATGGCAACCGACTTTCATTTCAGATCGACATCCAATTAGCGAGTAAGTGCTCTCGCGGGTTTTCGGACGATTTGCTCGCTTGGAGCCTTTTGAGTGTCCCCTTGGAAACTCTTTGGAGCAACAGGGAAGCGCTTTTTGGGGCTGCCGGATTACAACGTCACATATTTCTAGTTATTTCGTAGTGAGTCACAGGGAGCACTTCTCTGTACACCTGTTTCGTTTGTCAACAGCGGCCATCTACCCAGAACAAGCTAGAGCGTCGGATATTAATCGCAGTTTCCGCTCCAAAAAGCCTGTAGTGCGCTGTCTTAAGTAAAGTAAACATGACGTAAATAAATAAGGCTACAGAAAGTAACCTTGCTAAACAAGGATAAATATAAGAAAGGCCATGAAAGACAGTGAAAGAACAAGAGGGCAGCTTGTAGGGAATGAAAAAAAAAAAGACCCCACATGGGAGCATGCGGCGCTAAATAAAGCGAGGACACCTAAGACCGATGAAAAATGCCGCGTTTAGAGGGCGACAAGAAATAGTGAAGAAAGCGAGAAAAAGAAAGAAAAGGAAATGCAAAAGAGGTCACATTTCGCAGATATCTCTGTCGTTCCCAAATAAGCTAGAAACCAGGTTGGAAGGAGCGGCTCTCGTAAAATGCCTTTTATACCTGGCGTGCTTCCTCTTACGTTTGAGCAGGTCAGATTGAATGTATCTCCGCTGCCAGCGTTTCCTGCGCAAACCAATTTTCGGTGCCCTCTGGAGAGCTTTCATCTGGTTAAGAGCTCTAAAATTTCGCTTGAGTGCGCAGCTAGCGAGGTAATAACCCTGATTCTTCGCTACCACGCTTACCCTATGGCTGCTCAACGAAGACGCAATTTTTTATATCAGGAGTTAGTTATTGGAAGCGTGTACAGTGCAGTACTAGGACCAAAAGTCTAAGGAAAACAAGTTCAGCATCACTTGTCAATAAAATAAAAACTGGAGAAATTTGATAGGTTGTAGACGGTTTACATTGCTTTCTGACAAAACATATTATTCGGTGGTGAAAAGTCACGAATGTTTTATGGGCATAATCAGTGTGTTAAGCCAACTGGTCGTTAAGCCAAGGAACGTTAGAGCAAAAATGCGACTGTAAGCTCTTTTTGCTAGTTTTTGTAACCAAGATCTTAGTCTGATGCTTGTATTAGCTGGAGCATGAAATATTGCACTATTTATCTCGTGAGATTTTGTCTAAAAGCTGCATAGACCTGTACTAAATTTACGATTAGTAAAAATTAACGAATATGTTAGCTATCCCAAACCTTTGCCGGCGATGCACTCGAAGGGTGTTCTTCTCTCAGTTCTTTTAAGGGCGCGCCAACAAATGTTTTCTGTACAAAATAAAATTTAGTATTTTGAGGTAATATCGGAATAGAAAGAAAGAACATAGAAAATGAAAGAACGCTGCGAAATTTCATAGGGCTAGAAAGAGAATGTCAGCGAACCATCAGAAATACTGTGCTATGACAACAGGCAAAGAATCTTTGCTGGGAATCTATTGGGCAGGTATCACTCGAAACCACCATACTCATAAACCATTTTTCTGGCACTTTATCAAGGCTGCCTATGTTTTCGTCCTGTTTGCTTTGCCGAGAAAGACGTAAAAGAAGGATGAAAGAAAGGCTACGGTACTGGCAGCAATAAAGCACTGTTCGTCCAGACGTTTCAATATTCAGGAGGAATTAAAACGATCAGATTTGGATAAAGACCATGCACACGGAGATCGACGAAATTCCCCAGCAATGCATCGTTCTCTTATTCAGCTAGGGCATTTTG
The DNA here is from genome assembly GCA_023969395.1 of Amblyomma maculatum. Lineage (NCBI taxonomy): Eukaryota > Metazoa > Arthropoda > Arachnida > Ixodida > Ixodidae > Amblyomma > Amblyomma maculatum. The sequence continues at coordinate 28,278 of JAJIZL010031094.1, forward strand.
CTCCCACCGGGTGCTGGTGGTGCCCGTACGTGTGCTTCCCAAGGAGGAAGGAAACAAACGCACAGAAAAAGATTCTTGAAATGTTCAAGAATGTCTATTATTCGCTCGTTATACTAAATCAAGAAATGCGAATACTTAATAATAATTGATTTATAAGTGTAATATGTTCGTAACAAATATCCGTCCGTGTGCTAGTACAAATCCCGAGTTTAAAAAAGTAAAAGAAACTCAAGCCGGAACAAACATTCCTCTCTAGTTATGTTTTCCGCTTCTTCCTCTATCGCTGTCAATCCGACCCCTTCTGCCCCATTTGCCGCTTCACCTATGCAAGCCTATCACATTACCTCTTTCGCTGCACAGCTGCTCTCCAACCGGATTCCTATCTTCTCTAATCACCTGGCTTGACTGGCTTGGCGCTTAAAGAGAAGAACAGCGTTGACAAGTCGCCCGGGCAGTGGACGGTCAGGGCCTGTAATTTTTGGCCGAATAAAAGTCTTATGCTACTACTGCTAGCTGTGGTAACTAAATATTCTTTTTATAAAGTACAAGCCTAAGGAGAATTGTTTCTCGTTACTGCTAATTATCGCAACTAGTTTATAATAGCAAGTTGCCTTATGAGAGGCCGATAACTATGAACTACTAAGGACGAACCTGACGACGTATTTGTTAACAGAGACAGCTCGATTCGTT